>JAYXIM010029665.1:0-60278 GCA_037575425.1 Anastrepha fraterculus | reverse complement strand
TTTTGCACCTTGCAATTACTAGTCTTTAGTCCACAGTCAATAATAACTTTGAGAAAAACAAGAAAGCAAACTATGTTGACAGAGTACGGGCATCACAAGGAACGAGTTGAAGCAACAAATCTTTACCTGCATGAACGGAGACGTACCAATACTCATTAAGTCTTCCGAACAAATGTAGTTTTTGGCAGCTCTTTTCTAATGCTGCAAACGTATGTTGTATGCTCATTTATACACTAGTTGCTCCATCTATTCGCCACTCACTAACGCCGTGTAAACCGAAGAGAGGGAGAGAGAGAGCGAGAGCCAAATTTTTTTTTTTTTTTGGACAACGCCATGCTCAATATATTAAGGATGACAGATTGCAAGGTTTGGCCATCCGAAGCAAACGTTTGAGAGTAAATGCTCTATTAGCCCAGCTTTAGTGTTAGACTAACAAAACTTAGACTTAAATTAGTTCTCAGAGAAACTTAGAAGTTTGTACACAGCACGGCAGAGCGATTGAAATATTAAATCAATAGTACGTTTTTCTATCATTTTGTCAGAGCGATTGCACCAGCGATATTTTCCATGGTTCATGCGCACAATGTTTTGCTTCGCTTTGTTTTTGTTGAAAATCTATCATCCTTGCAAGAAATCTACTTTGTATGATATATTTGGAGGAATATTATTCAAAATAGCTAAGAATGTGATGTAAAGGTATTATTCTCGCACAGCTCTCAATTTACGTAAATTACATAACTTAGAAATCTAAAATCTACAGTTATCTTTGCTTTTTTATGTTAAGTGGAGTTAAGTAAGGTAGGTTGGCCTAAGATATGTAGAATTAATTTGTTGTAGGCTTGGCTAGCAGAGCTTTAAGTCTAAATCTTAAACTAATGGTGCTCGCACTGACCAACGTAAACGTACGCCCGTATTAACTGACACGATGAGACAACGATCTACGATACTGCGAAACGGAATGTTGATGAGAATTCATGTGGCTCTCATTAGTTTCATAGTGTCAGCTGATACGGGTGTACGTTTACTTTGGTAAGTGTGAGCACAAGAGAGCAGCCAAGGAAAGTGCGCGAACGCGTACACCTCATCTTTCTAGCCAGTGGCATACGACGTCACAATATTTACATACTTACTAAAACATTTTATATTTTTGTTTTATACATTTATTTATTAGTACAACTAAAAATAGCCACTTTGTGTACCTCTGTAGTCGTAGAAAAAATCATTCGTACCAATATTTGCCTAAGACAAAAATCATTTTTATTAACAAATGGCAAGCAATTGAAATAAATTCACACCACCATCTTGAAAAATTCTTATTTACTTGCGTTTTGTATGTATTGGTGTATATTTTGAATATACATTTTGAATATTTTTTTATATTTATTTTCACCGCTCTCAGCTTTTGATTATATATTCTAAACTATCACAATAAGATCGCAGCAGTAGAGCAAAAACAGCAATGGCGCTTATTTTGTTGTTGCTTGAATTCCCTAAACCACAACAATGTAATAAGCAACCTAAATGCGAGAGGACACATAAAATTAAAAAAAGTCAAACCAGCCGCTCTTCTGCTGCTACCTTAGTGATGATATCAGGTTTGCTTGTTGTTGTTATAACAGCATAAACATTCCCCATACATGCAAGGGGGATGAATGCTGCTGGAGTGACAGTCCTTGGCAGGTCATATGTCCGGGTTGTTCCGGTAACATAAATCCGGCTATCATGGGAACGGTCAGGTATGGTGAAAAAAATGCGTGTAGCGTAGTACACATCACAGAAGTGAAACTTTCAAGGCAGACAAAGAAAGAGGGAGAGACCCGAGAGAGAATGAGAGAGAGAAGGAAAGACAGTAGGCACCAAGGAAATATAACGCCAAAAAGTAGGCACCAAAAATATATTTCCTACAAGTTTGCACCAACAAACAAGAGTCAAAAAGTATGCAGTGTTATTTCTCACTAGAAATTAGCAACCACAAAGAAAAACTCAGGAAAAATAGCTTAAAGTGTATCTAAGATATATATGAGGTATAGCTCTCTCTCTCCTTTTCCTCTACGTTATATCTTTTTTCTCTCTCGCGGAACGAAAATGCCAAAAACGTTGCACGACCTTGAAATTTTACTCTCCATTCTCGCTCGTCCATCGACGCCTAAGAAGTTTCACTTAAACACATTTTTTTAGGGGAACTTTTGATTCACGTCATTTGGGATGTGTTTCACAAAATTTAGCTTGTGTTACTGGTATACAATAAAAGTCATCACAGCTAATGCTCATGCTAATGGTTTGTTTACGAATACAGTGAATAAAAATGTGTAAAGCTAAGAAATATAATAAAAATATATGTTTGAAAAACTCTAATTTGATCATTAGACAATTTTTTATTATTATATGAAAGAGAAAAGCTTTTGGACTAAATCCTTTAACTCTCTCTCTAAAAGGGAAAACAAGTTACCGGAACTCTGCTCATGTAACTTTTTACATCAAATATATACAAATTCAATGAGTAAAACTGCGATTTTTTGTGCCAGTTATTAATAAGTTCTTCTGTGAATTTAATAGCAGATACCACCTCCGATGATTTCCCAACTAATCAATTCACTTAACTCTGTATTTATTGAGTACTACCAGAACTCAGGTATGCATTGAAAACGCATGGACTACTGTTTTGGGGAAGTCATTATTATATTACAGAGTAAAGCCAGATTTCAAAGCAAGGCACTTATCTTTTTTCTATTATCTATTTTGCCATTCATTCATATCGAATGAATGACTCACAGGGTAGATGCCTGGGTCACGTGACGGCGATTGCCCGATATTAAACTTTCGAGTGCACACTTAATCATATGTGAAATAATAAAATTTCGATAAAAGCTAATATGGGTAAAGGGAGCACACCATAAAAGGAATAGAGAAACAATATACAAGAATAAAAAAATAGCAAAGAGCCGAGTAACATACATACACACATATATTTATATGCATAAATCAATTATAATCCTATTTATTAGAAAGCTATCATCGTAAAACAGATTTTTTTGTTTTTTATTAATAGATATATAAGATAATTTTTTCCTAGCTATTTTCGAGACTATTTTACATAGTTCGATTTAATCAATGTACGATATTTTATGTACGATGGTGTAATTTAACTTATTAATAGAAATAATTTTGCAAAAAAGTTAATCCCATAGCTGATTTAATCATCAACATAAAATAGAAACAGCAAATGTTAGGGCAATAAGAGAAAGGGAGAAAAGCAGCTTTTAGAGTATAACCTTCCTTTACGAATTTTATTGCGATTTTGATGAACTTATCAACACTACTTCAGGCATTTTCTATTCTCGGCTAGCTATCCCTCTACACGGCTATAGTCTTCTTGATTGGCTTTATAACCGCTTACGCGATTTTGGCCGAAGTGACTCGGCTCACTTGACGAAAAATTTGCATGTGAAAGCAACAACAAAATTATGGATTAAGATTCAGCGCTAGCGTGTGTAGTTATATCCCATTAAACTGGTATAACTCACAACTTTCAATGTTGCGAAATCTTTTTGCATTCGACCACATCTATAGAGGGAAACTTTTGATGCTTCAACTTCGCGAACTCTCTTTTGGTGTTGAAATTGCTAGATTTTGGTCTACAGTCAACAGCAACATTGAGAAGAACAAGAAAATAAAACAATGTTGACAGAGGTGGGGCATCACAAGTAAAGCAACAAATGTTGAAGCAACAAATGTTTACCTGTATGGATGCAGTCGTACCAACACTCATTAAGCTCTTGGCGAAACAAAGAGGCCTAATAACATAAAATATGAGCATGCAAATGGTTGACCTTGAAGACAAAGTCACGATGTACAGAATGCAGATATGTGGTCAGCAACAGACCATCGGCTCTCAACGATTTTGAAGCAACCCGCTGATTTCCTTAAGTCATTAGGCTTGTGGTGGCAATTTTTTGTTTTTTACGAAGAAACTGAGATTGTGTTGGTGATATACGAAAAGATTCAACACAGTCTTCTCTTATGTTACTTCTTTGTCATCTGAGCTGAGACTGATTGGACCAATGTGTGAATATGTGTGAAATGAGCGAACAGATTTCCGATCCCCGGAGGCGCAGCAGCCGAAGTTACTCTCACAATTTTACTCCAGGTTCTAGGCCTTTACGTTAGGTTAGGTTAGGTTCTAGCCCTTTTCTGTCGTAAAAAAATGCTCGGACTTATTTTGCCTGGAAGAAAATATGTGACGATGGATTCTTAAATAGCAAATTATTATTATTTTTTATATGGCACATTTACAGAGAAATAATAATTAAGATTTAATGTCTGGAAAAAAATTTAAAAGACAATACTCAAGAAAATAAACTCGAAATTCTGTCCATTTTCTTTTTTATGCCCTGTTTCGTGCGCTGAGTCTGACTGCTCACTATCCTTTCTTCATTTTTTCACTGTCCTTCTTTCACATTTAGTAGTTCGTTCGAAATACTTTTGCCTGGGTATTTATGTATGTATGTATGTATGTATATATGTATTAAAATAATTACCACGTTTTTTTAAAAATCAAAAATATTATAATTTGCTTTTGAATTCTTGAGATTCAAAAAACCAGTGCCAAAGCAAAAATACTCGGGTCTCAATAATTTAGATTTTTCGCGAACTGACTTAAGTTGTGTGGCAAATAACCAAGAATAGGCACAGAAACTAAGCATAGACTATCATAAATTTTCAAATAATTACAGCTATATACACATACATATATATATATGTATACATATGTATGCACGAATTTACAAACATGCGTAAGTACATACTTTTGTATGTACATATGTTTACAAGTAGGAAAGTCATGTGCGTAAAATTTCGCTGAGTAATTTTTTGTAGAAAAATATGCTACACTGCGCAATAACAAAAATAAGCAACAAAACAAAAAACATATTCATATATGTAATCACACATGGATGTGTGCGTACGTTTAAATTTATTTATTTACTTTTTATATTTTTACACCATGCCTAGCAAATACTACATGGGAACTCTTATGTACATACGTATATACCTACATATAGGCATGTATATGTAAGAATGACAATATTTGCTGAAGCCATTCATATGATTGCGATTGTGAGCGCGTGCCCTACAGCGAAATCTACTAGTTCCGAACTGGTGCGTTTCCAGTGGATTCACAACTACGACAAACTCTCGCCCCTTAATTTTTCCCGGTGAACAAGTGAGGGGAATTTTATATCACAAAGCCTTAGGAAGTGTCAACTCCTTTTATACATTTATCCAAAACGCTTTTTAATGAAAAAGGTGTAGTCTTGCTGATACACATTTGCAAAATCACACACACACACAATTCTTATAAGCATATACGTAAGTATGTCTAAAGCTACACTTATAACCATGCAGTTAAAAGCCAAACTCTTTAGCAGACATTTTAGTCCTTGAACCGGTATTTAATGGGAAAAGTCATACTAGTTCAAAGGAGACTAGACGTGTACCAGTTGCAAAATGACCAGTTACAGCTGTTGTTATTTGTTGTATATTATTTCATGAGCCGCTATTTAATGGGAAAAGTCATACTAGTTCAAAGGAGACTAGACGTGTACCAGTTGCAAAACGACTAATTACAAGGGTTATTTATTATATGTTAGTTCATGACCCTGTATGTAAAAGGAAAAGCCAACTAGTTCAAGGGAGACTAGACTTGTACCAGCTGCAAAATGACCAATTACAGCAGTTGTTATTTGTTGCATATTATTTCATGAGCCTTTCATTAATGGGAAAAGTTAACTAGTTCAAAGGAAACTAGACTTGTACCAGTTGCAAAAAGACTGATTAAAGCAGTTGTTATTTGTTCAATGTTAGTTCATGACACGATATTTAATGGAAAAAGTTAACTAGTTCAAAGGAGACTAGACTTGTACCAGTTGCAAAACGAGCAATTACAGGGGTTATTTACTATATATTAGTTCATGGCTCTGTATGTATTGGGAAAATCCAACTAGTTCGAGGGAGACTAGACTTGTACCAGTTGCAAAATGACCAATTACAGCAGTTGTTATTTGTTGCATATTATTACATGAGCCGTTAATTAATGGGAAAAGTGTACTAGTTCAAAGGAGACTAGACTTGTACCAGTTGCAACATGAGCAATTACAGCCGTTATTTGTTGGATATTATTTCATGAGCCGTTAATTAATGGAAAAACTTAACTAGTTCAAAAGAGACTAGACTTGTACCAGTTGCAAAACGACCAATTACAGGGGTTATTTACTATATATTAGTTCATGGCTCTGTATGTATTGGGAAAATCCAACTAGTTCGAGGGAGACTAGACTTGTACCAGTTGCAAAATGACCAATTACAGCAGTTGTTATTTGTTGCATATTATTACATGAGCCGTTAATTAATGGGAAAAGTGAACTAGTTCAAAGGAGACTAGACTTGTACCAGTTGCAACATGAGCAATTACAGCCGTTATTTGTTGCATATTATTTCATGAGCCGTTAATTAATGGAAAAACTTAACTAGTTCAAAGGAGACTAGACTTGTACCAGTTGTAAAATGACCGATTACAGCCGTTGTTTGTTGTACGTTAGTCTATGACCCGGTATTTAATCGGAAAAATCATACTAGTTCAAAGGAGACTAGGCCTCTACCAGTTGCAAAATTACCATTTAGAGCTGTATGCAAACAAATGTTTTTCTATTATGTACCTTCTTTTTATTGTTGTTATGTTTTTGTGTAGTAATAATTAATAATTTTTATTTGAACTTGCTTTCATACAATTTCAGAATAAATAAAAAATATAGTTATTAAAAATAGAATCATTTTAATACGAACAACAAATTTAAGCTGGAAAAAATATTTTGTAATATTTAAATTTAGCATGAAATATTTTCGAATGATGTTTTTCGTCACGAATTGGACTAGATTTTATTTGTCTACTATGAACCAGTTCTTAAACTGAAGTACGGCGAAGAGGCTGAGCAGTTCCTTAACTATGTATTATAAAACTGGGATCGCCAATTGATATTTCGTAGCACGTCACTATGTTAAAGGTACCACTGAAAAGAAAACAAAAAAATTGCATTAGTAATATTAAGTAGTGAGGTAGCAGAGAACTTGTACATGTAAACTACCTAACGTGACCCTACTTACACAAAATTCTCTAATCATTGCGATGCATTGGTGCCTCCATAGACGGGTCTTAAGTTTTCTTATGTAAATAAAAAAAATTAAATAATTTTCAGAAAATTGGTATCACTCTAGTCAAAGAGGAACTGGTATCATTTCTTCCATTAAATGCCTATATCTGCACTGGAATGTTAGTTTAGCTTTCTCTGGCACGGTAAAAGTAGATAAATACATACGCACATACGCAGCAATACAATTTAAAAGTAATGATAAAAACACATTTTGCCTTTGTGCTCTCTCTTGCCCCTTCGCCGCAACGCCCACTTCCCTATCCTCGATCGCTTAATTTGCCAAGCCGTCTGTCGCTGATAACGAGCTGATAGCATTCACACAAATGATGTTTCTTTTTGCTTGAGTAACTTTTGCAGAAAAAATTTAATTGGAATGTATTGAATGAATTTTTGCAATTACTTCTAGAGCCACACCCGTGGCAAAAAAGAAATATATAAAAGCATAAATGTGTGCATTCATACATATATTTTCAATAGAATAGTTGGAAGTTTTAGTTGGTTTTTACTGTGTTAAAGAAAACTTAATTCAATACTTAATCACATTAGCTATTGACTCAGATTATGTTAGTGCATAAAGAATATAAAAGCCCTTAATAAATACAGATCGATCACACTGAATAAGTATCAGATTAGATAACCCCCAAATATATGGAATTGGTTCTGTAAAGAAGTGTTTAAATTTCCTGTCCTTAAACTGAAGCAAAATCGTAAAAATCCTTTTTTTTTGTTTTTTTGATTGTTTAATTTTACCGTAAGATTAACCCAGTCCCGCCTCAAACCGCACTGCAAGTGAAAATTAAATTTAATTGGCATTAATTGCACCATATTGAGCTGGGCTTAAATCAAAAAATGAATAAATAAAAAAAACACAAAAAAACAAAAAAAAAAGTTAAAATAAAAAAAATGTTAAAATAAATAAAGCTTAAGTAAATAAAACCAAGTTTCAATAAAAAACATTTTATTAATAAAAAAAAACATTAAAGAAAAAAAAATTTAATAAAAAAATGTTAAAATTAAAATGTTAAAAAAATTAAAAAAAATGTTTTAATAAAAAAATGTTAAAAAAAATGTAATAAAAAAAAGAGTTTTAAATAACAAATATGTTTAAATAAAACTATGTTTAAATAAAATAAAAATTGTTTAAAACAAAGTGCCAAAAATAAAATTTTAAATAAAAAATAAATGATTAAATAAAAAAAATTTAAGTAACAAAAATGGTTAAAAAAAAATTTTTAAATAAAAAAATGTTTAAATAAAAAGAAAATTTAAATAAAAAAAATGTTAACATAAAATAAAAATTGTTTAAAACAAAAGTATTAAAAAGAAAATTTTAAATAAAAAAAAATTTAAATAACAAATATGGTTTAAAACAATTTTTTTAAATAAAAAAAATGCTTAAATAAAAAAACGTTACAATAAAAAAGAAATTTTGAATAAAAAACATTTTAAATAAAAAATGTTTCAATAAAAAAAGGCGTAAATAAAAACATGTTTAAATAAAAAAAATTTTAAATAAAAAAATTTTTAAATAAAAAACATTTTAAATAAAAAATGTTTCAATAAAAAAAGGTTTAAATAAAAAAATTAAAAACAAAAACAATATTAAAAAAGATAAAGTTTAAATAAATAAATAAAAATTTCAATAAAAAATATTTTACCAAAAAAACACATTTAAATACAAACATATGTTTAAATAAAAACAGTGTATAAAAAAAACAATGTTTAAATAAAACAAAATTTAAATAAAAATATGTATAAATAAAAATAAATGTTGAAATGAAATAAAAACTGTTTAAAAACCAAATTTGAAATAAAACAAAATGTATTAATAAAAAAACGTTTCAATAATTTTTTGTTTTACATAAAAATAAATGTTTAAATGAAATAAAAAAATAAACAAAGTAAAAATAAAAAAAGGTCAAATAATTTTAATAAAAAAACGTTTAAATAAAAAAAATAAACCAAAAACTGTTTAAACCAAAAGTATTAAAAATAAATGGTTAAATTAAAAGATCGTTTAAATAAAAAAACGTTTAAATAAAAAAAAATTCAAATAAAAAAAATCGTAAATAAACAAATTTTTAAATAAAAAAGGTTTAAATAGAAAAACATTTAAATAAAAAACATGATTAACTAAAACAAGGTTTAAATAAAAAACAAGAGTTGTAATAAAACAAATTTTAAATAAAAAATGTTTAAATACAAAAAAAAACATTTAATTAAAAAAAATGTTTTAATAAAAAAAATTTCATGCGATGACTAACATAACTTAGAGTTCCTTTTTTGGCAACTATCTATATAATGATTAGGTTAAATCATATTGTTTTTGTTGTCATTGTTGTTCTAGCAACATAACTATTATCCATAAATGTTTAGATAATTCTGCTGGAGTGACAGTTCTTGGCCGGTCATAAATTCAGGACGTTTCAGTAACTAAATCTTTTACATCAGATGCTATTTAACCTAAATTTTGTTTTTGTAGCAGCATTAACATACCCAATACTTACATACAGGGAGTGCTGCTGGAGTGACAGTCCTTGGTCGGATATAAATCCGAGTCGTTTCGGTTACGTAGAACCGACTGTCGTGGTTCTCCCGCCCCTGGCTGAGAATTGGTTGAAAGCCTAATTCTTTCAGTAAATGTTCTGCCTTGTGAACAAATTTGAAAATATCTGAAATTCGAATTGCTGGAATTTCAGCATGAAAAACGCTAGACCTTTCGCCTAAGTCATTATTGATTCGGAGATTTTCTTGTTTGGACCATAGATCCCCGCACCGATTCCAGTATTAGTTTTAGAACCGTTTTTAACTTACTTCTTCTTTACTTACTTTTTCACTACGACGATATTAGTCGCCTGCAGAATATTCTCGTCCGCATAGAGCGGGAATCCGTGGTAATTGTAATAATTGTCTTTCTTGTCGAACCTCGAATGGTATTTTATGTTTGAAGTTTAAAAATTTTTGATCCTCATTTACTTAGCAGTGGCCAGCTCCAACTCTGGTCTCTGGTTAGACATACATAGATGCAGGACGTTTTAATAGCGTAGAACCGACTGTCGTGGAAACGAAGTGAAATCATCTCAGTATTACTGGTCGGTTACTCGGTTTTGGTCCGGTAATAGTATAGGCATTCTAGCTTACTTCTTCTTTACCTACTTTTTAGGCTATCAGGCTTGAATATTTGCCGCTTCTGGAATATTCTCGCCGGCATAGAGCGCGAATCTGTAATAGTTGTAATAATTATCTTTCAAGTAGATCGAATGATGTCGAATATTTGATGTTGAACTAACTTTGATTGTCTGTCAGACTAAACACAGCTTTTGGAGGCGAACTAATATCAACAAACAAATCTTGGGCGTATTCGGCTTAAAGCTTAACCATGGTTTCCAGCGTCTATGCACTAAGAGATGTCACTAAAAATAGACGTCCGGCTTATAGCAAACGATCTGCTGTAAATGAGTTCGCATCCCTAAGAACTCATCTTGGCGCACGCCACATAAAAACCACAAGGGCAAAAGCCTAGAAACATTTTTAGTGTTGGCTTAAATTGCCAAAAGGTATCAAAATTAGTAGCCGAAAATACAATTGCACTACTGCACCAGCTGTGTGTTGGCAAGCAATGCTGAACCATTGAAAATATTCTTCCATTTCCATACATTTTAATTTTTTCTTGCCACTTTTTTCTTCACTTTTTTCTTCTCTTCCACAAATTTAACTTTTTTCAAATACACCCACTAAGTCTCCCTCAAGCGCATTTCACCTGCTCGATTTTTCGCTTACTAGAAATCTCACAATAACCACAATCTGTTAAATACAACTTCTTTGATTCGGCAATAACTATTTAACCAAAAAATATATCATCGCATAAGAGCCAAGCAGCCGCAACTGTAACCAAAGTACTCGATTTCATTTTGTTTTCACTTTGCAGCTCCAACACATTTAAGTTTACAACTAATTCTCATGCTTTTCTCACATTTTACTTGCCACAGCTTCCACCCCCGCCCCTTTCTTCCATATCGCAGCTGCTTTTATCTGTTTTCATAATTCTCAACATAAATATTTATGTAAAAACTTAGTTCCTTAAGAAATTTTAAGCCAAATGGTGCGAAGTAAAACTTTTGATTCCATTGTTAAACAGCTTACCAGTTATTAGTTCATCAATTGTGGAGCTTAAAAGATTATGCGCTTACTGCACTGCTGAGGGTTGAAGCTTTGCAAAAAAAAGAGAGAAAAAACATTCGAACAGTAAAAATGCGTAATGAAACTAGGATAATAATATTTAAAATTCTTGGCTAAGTAAGTTTTCAAACTAAGTTACACTGCTGCCATTTGGATTATTTCAAAACATTATTAAGATTTATTGAAAACGTTGATAAAAATATATGGGGCGTGAGTGAGAGTTTGAAAAATTAGGTGAATTACACATTTGCATTTTTTTATATTTCCAAGATGATTTAAATTGATACCATTAAATGGTATCCAAATACTTTGAAACAAAAATTTAAGTAAAATTTTCGAAATAAATTTTTTTGTTAAGGTAAAATACTTAGTTTTTTATTTTTATTTTGAAAACTGAAAAAAAAAATTTAAATAAAATTTGCTAAATAAATTTTTTTGTTAAGGTAAAATACTTAGTTTTATATTTTTATTTTGAAACCTGAAAAAAAAATTTAAATAAAATATTCTAAATAATTTTTTTTTTAGGTAAAATACTTAGTTTTTTATTTTTATTTTGAAAATTGATAAAAAAAAGAATTTTAATAAAATTTTCTAAATAAATTTTTTTTTCCGGTAAAATACTTAGTTTTTTATTTTTATTTTCAAAGCTGAAAAAAAGAATTTTAAATAAAAATTTCTAAATAAGTTTTTGTTTTCAGGTAAAATACTTAGTTTTTTATTTTTATTTTAAAACCTGAAGAAAGAAATTTAAATAAAATTTTCAACATTTTTTTTAGGTAAAATACTTAGTTTTTATTTTTATTTTGAAACTTGAAAAAAAAATTTTAATAAAATTTTCTAAATAAATTTTTGTTTTAGGTAAAATATATACTTAGTTTTTAATTTTTAATTTAAAACCTGAAAAAAATTTTAAATAAAATTTTCGAAATAAATTGTTTTTCAGGTAAAATACTTAGTTTTTTATTTTTATTTTGAAAACTGAAAAAAAAAATTTTAAATAAAATTTTCTAAATAAATTTTTTTGTTAAGGTAAAATACTTAGTTTTTTATTTTTATTTTGAAAACTGAAAAAAAAAGTTTAAATAAAATTTTCTAAATAAATTTTTTTGTTAAGGTAAAATACTTAGTTTTATATTTTTATTTTGAAACCTGAGAAAAAAAATTTAAATAAAATATTCTAAATAATTTTTTTTTCAGGTAAAATACTTAGTTTTTTATTTTTATTTTGAAAATTGATAAAAAAAAGAATTTTAATACAATTTTCTAAATAATTTTTTTTTCAGGTAAAATACTTAGTTTTTTATTTTTATTTTCAAAGCTGAAAAAAAAGAATTTTAAATAAAATTTTCTAAATAAATTTTTGTTTTCAGGTAAAATACTTAGTTTTTTATTTTTATTTTGAAACCTGAAAAAAGAAGAATTTTAAGTAAAATTTTCTAAATAAATTTTTTTTTCGGTAAAATACTTAGTTTTTTAATTTTATTTTGAAAACTGAAAAAAAAAATGTTTAATAAAATTTTCTAAATAATTTTTTTTTCAGGTAAAATACTCAATTTTTATTTTTATTTTAAAACCTGAAAAAAGAAATTTAAATAAAAATTTCTAAAAATTTTTTTTTAGGTAAAATACATAATAATTTTTTTTGTTTAGGTACAATACTTAGTTTTTTATTTTTATTTTGAAACCTGAAAAAAAAGAATTTTAAGTAAAATTTTCTAAGTAATTTTTTTTTTAAGAAATTTTCCTAATAAATTTTTTTTTTAGGCAAAATACATGGTTTTTTATTTTTATTTTGAAACCTGAAAAAAAAAGAATTTTAAGTAAAATTTTCTAAGTAATTTTTTTTTAAGAAATTTTCTTAATAAATTTTTTTTTAGGCAAAATACATAGTTTTTTATTTTTATTTTGAAACCTGAAAAAAAAGAATTTTAAGTAAAATTTTCTAAGTATTTTTTTTTAAGAAATTTTTTTAATAAATTTTTTTTTAGGTAAAATACATAGTTTTTTTTTTTTATTTTGAAAACTGAAAAAAAAAGAATTTTAAGTAAAATTTTCTAAATAATTTTTTTTTCAGATAAGTTTTCTTTATTTTTATTTTAAAATCTGGAAAAAAATCATGAATTGTTTAAAACTCTTTTGGTTGTAGTCCCCAGAAAGGATCTCGCCTGGCGTAGCCCCATATTTTGGTATCAGCAAAACTCCCTTAGTCTTAGTTCTTCACTCCAAAGTTTCTCCTCGATGGTGTCTTGGCCCATAGCAAGAAACGGCTTAGGTCCTATTAGTAACGAGGTCTCGCTTGCCAATGTGTCCGCTACTTCATTCTTAGTTACACTCCAGTGTTTTGGAACCCAAACTGAACGAATGCGATTATGCGTTCCTAGTAGATTCAGTTTCTCGATACCTTCTGTATTTTCTGGATTTTTTTTTGTCGTTTATTTTTACTATGAATACACCACTTGATCCCCTATGTCCCACTAAGGATTGAGGACCCGAAGAAACGATTACGCCTCTGTGGTTTAATTCGCTATCAGTAAATTCAAACGCTTTTTAGAAGATTTAATATTTTTGCAAAACCTTAAAAAGAGCAAAAAATTAAATTTGCACTTTCAAAATATCAAATTTTATATTGTAAGAATCAACAAATTCAATCATTAGCACTAAAATCTTCTCAGGTGACCTTTTTTAACCTTCTTTTGTTTAATAAACACTTTTTTTACTTACAGTTTCTGTAGCTTTCAATTAAAAAAACAAAGAAGCAAACACCAATCTTAAAAATTTTCGCATTGTGGGCATGAAAAAGCACTGAATTTATTGCGAATAGCAAAATGGTTGGCAACTCTGCACAACTAAGCTAATGTGACGTCACGCACTCTCTGAAATTCCGGCATTCCAGGATTTTTTTTACGAGGAGGAAGCATCGAAAGCCTGTACAGTGTACACTAGGGCGGGTCGATTTAAAAATCGCTCGAAGGAACCATACCTCTAAAACAAATTCGGGTCGAACGAAAAATCCCACTTTGACCCATTTAGAGTGCTCCAATCGAGTTCAAAAGTATGACCGACCCCCACTAACTTTGGACGGCCGATCCACCCATGCCAGTGGCACACCCCCTGGAACTCCCCTGGGGGGTTCCCCATACAATCATTTCGAAATATCACCATTTTTGGCCTTTAAATGAGAAAAGAAACTAAAGAGTTCGACCCAAATTGGGGGACATCAGAATTCGTTTTAGAGGTATAGTTCCTTCGGCAAAGTTTCTTATTTTGATCCCTAGAATTCACAGAGCAATGGGCGATTTTTTTGCCTCCCCACAAATCGACCCGGCCTAGTGCAGGTCTTTAACCCAAACTTAACCTCCTACCGTCAATGTACCGATCTCCTTCAGGTACAGCACTAGGCTCTACGTCAGTTACTCTTCACATGCAGTCCGCTAAAAGTTGCATGTACTTGAATCCTCCCCTAATTTTGTTTATTCTCGAAGGAAACCACCTCAGTTAGGCCTCCCACCATACTTGTAGTAACACTTCGACTTTAGAGTCCGTTTCTTTGTCAAGTATCGTCTGTTTAACTGCCTTTTACCTCGTGTATGCGTGCTTGCTTTAATGCATGTTGCATATCGCTGATTGCCAACAAAATTTTATCCCACGCATACTTTGAGGAGATCATGATGTCCACTATGTTTCCTGGTACTATCGGATCTTCTGATAGTGCAGCTTAATTGCCTGTCATAGTCTTAAATCGTGGGCGTACGAAAAACACATGTCTTGCATCTTCCTCTTCGTGGCATATTGGACATAAAGGCGAGTCACGTATCCTAAGGCGATGTAGGTACTTCTGGTAGCAACCATGATCTGTCACGGTTTGTGTTAGGTGGAAGCTAAGCTCACCATAGCTTCGATTTAGGCATTTTTCGATATTTGGGGTTAACGTATAGGTCCACCTTCCTTTTGTGGAGTTTTCACAATGCTCTTGCCACTTGAGTAAGGATATATCCTTCTCTGTTTTCATGATCGTTGCTACGTTAGTGCGACCCTGCTCTTTTAGCGCGTAACTCTTGCTCGCTCTTCTGCCAAGATATCGATGCGCGTCATGCTGCGATCACCATTGCAGCTTCGCCTGAGCTGGTTTTGTATGCGCTTATCACCCTCAGTGCGCAAAGTCTGTACAAAGTTTCGTATAATCTTCTACAGGCCTTTACCTCTAAGCATTTTACCCATGCTGGTGCTGCATATAGCAGAGTGGATGTCATGACGCTAGTTAGTAGTCTGCGTTTGCTGCTTCCCGGGGCCCCTAAGAATTAGCATCCCTAATATGTACATAAATACCCACCTAAATGTGTTTGTGTGCACCTACATTTTGTTTTTGTTTAATTTTTCAATTCACTACCTTCGCTAATATTTTTTCTTTTCTGTAGGATAATCATAATTTTTAGAATAAAAATGCTAATAGCAAAAATTTACGCACACTTACACCTGGCAGGCACATACATACATACATACATATTTCATAAGCACAAAATAATGGCGCAAATTAAAATGCAAAATACGAATTTAAGTATTTTCAGCCGAGACGTACACTAAAGCGAATCGTTTTGAATGCATGCGTTTATATGGGTATGTGTGTGTGCGTGCTGAAGAAATGTTGAATTGCCTGCGCCGTGTGGAGGTGAGCGGAGGAGAAAATAAATGAAAGCGATTTTTATGCTAAATTACAACTAGGCAAACTGATATGCAGATCAGTGTGTGAAAGTGAATTTTTACGCTCGTTTATATGCACATGCACCACACACACACACACACACGCACGCACGCATGTAGGCAAGTGCAAAAATATTCATAGCTTCTGCTTGTGTATGTGTATGTGTGCGTCGATTATGTATGCGAATTTATATGCACATTATCCTTTCATTTTTCGGCGCACATAACTGTATACGCATACAAAGAGATTTAAATTTGCGAAATTTGCTACACTGCCAAGTGATTGCGGCTGTGTGCGAGGAGGGTGAGCGAGCTTGCAAGCAATTTTTGGGCCAGGCTATGCATTATTTAAACGAAACCTACAACACAACTGCGATGCGATGCGCTGCTTTCGCTTAGCATTTCACTTTGGAATTACATAATTGCATGGATGCGTGTGTGTGTGGGCCTAGGTGGGGTACTGTAGCATCAGACGGCATGCGCTCCTTGCAGGCACTACGCTTCCTACGAACTTCCTCTAGATTGGTGCGGCACTACTCCACTTTGGAACAGTAGAGGGCCAAGTGGTTTAAGCAGAAAAAAGCTGGTTATCACAGTCGGCAACCATTTTCCACGCAATTATTGCTAAATGGTGGCATTCGCAAAAAAATCGGAATCTACATTGAAATCTTTAAGCGTAAAATGAAAATATAATACCAAGCGATGGCACAAGACGCTGTTGTCATCCAGCTATCAAGTCAAAGTTAGTTGCAGATCCATAAGTAATTCTCAAATCCTCTACCAGCTCGCTGATGATTGATTAGGTTAAATGGGTTACCCAAGGAGAGAGCGTACTTGGACGAAGAATACGAATTCATCCTTTGTGATGCCATTGTGAAGGGAGTAAGATGGAGGAAGACCGATGGGACGTCGGTTCTACGTTACCGAAACGACCTGAATTTATATTCGGCCAAGGACTTACACTCCAGCAGCATTCCCCGTATGAAAGTATGGGGAATATTTATGCTGCTACGGCAACAACAACAACAACAGACCGATGGGACGAAATGAGACGGCGGAGAGGGGTGGAGCCGTGATGGTTAGGAGAACGGCTTTAGTGTGCGTGATGCGATTGCGGCAACCGCTTTATGCTGCTCATGAAGTTCATCAGGTTTTTGATGTCAAGGCGTACCATATCAGCGAGCGTAGCAAAGAAGTAAGAGCCAAAATGCCCAAATCTTAGGTCCGCGAGAGCAAGGCAGATAAGTAGAAGGTTCTGAGATGATTCAACTTCATCATACATACATCCAACGCAAAAAGATTTCGAGACATGTCTCACAGCATGCAACCCTCGCGGATAATGTCCTGTGAGAGAACCCACGAACTTTGAAAGCTGAGATTGGCAATAACATTGATGACCTATGCTACAAGGTAAACGACTAGGTGATTACCCTACACTGACAAGGACAAGTTACTGCTACAACTACAAAGCTGAGATTTCGTCAACCTCAGCAGCTCGCTCGAGCGCCCCCAATGGTTAATTTGTGGTTATTTCTTTCACTTTATTCGTCAACTTCGATGGACTCACGGTCTCTTCTTAGGCGTTCATGTCAAAAATAAAAATAAACGGCTCTTTTCTTTAAAGTATCATTACCGAAAAAGTGTTCCAACTTTTCTAAGGTTTTCACGAATTAGTAGAGTAACTTACATGTTCTAGTTTGGACTTTTTCGCCCACTAGCCTTCGGGTTTTTTATGCTTTTACATCTCAAATGCGGCCTCGGTAGTCTAGCGTAATTGCACTAGCCTGCCATCCCAGATTGTGGGTTCAAAACCCACGTAAAACACGGTCCTTGCACTTTTCCAAATTTACCTACTTTTCCTGTTTCTTTCAAAAAAAAAAGAATCTCATTCCTCAAACCCAAAACCTTATCCATTCCCTCCTTACTCTCTCACAATAGTCAGCGCATTACAGACACTCTAAATTTAGCGACGCTCTCAATCATCTGTTGTGCGATCCTTCTGCAGAAAAATATCAAACACAGATGGCGCTCCAAGCAGTAAGGAAGACGCTGTTCTTCAGCAACGACAGGTGGGCATTTCCACCACTTAGTACTGGTAGCGGCAGGCTTATCAGGCTAATCACTTACCCCTCAAAATCAGATTAACGAAACCGACGCAAGACAAGTATTGACGAGGCTCTATGCTTCCGAGAGGAGTGAACAAGGAAAAAACAAACATCCCAGAAATCAGAACTTTTATACTACGCATCCATTTTGCACCAGTTTGGAAAACAGTTGCGTAGGAAAAGTATAAGGAGCAGTGCTTCCATGAAGCTGCAATATTTAATTACTCACGGCAGTGCTAATACGCATTCACACATACATATGCATGCATATACCAGCTCATCACCATAAAGTGTAAAGTTATGCCAAGCTTAAGCTTAATGTTGCAAGTGGTTAAAAATGTTGCCAAATGTGTTGGCTTCGAGCTTTTTATGAATGGCGTGTGAAAAAGTTGGTTTTTTCGTTTTCTTTTCTTTTTTATATTTAATCCAACACTGGATTGAAATTCGCGGTTCATCCGACTGCTCAGAAAGCAGGTATCCAAATGGACATTTAATATTAACATTTGTCATGTTCGCCTGGTCGCCGCTTTGCAGTTGGTTTTTCTACCGTTAACAATAATTTAGTGGCATAAATTTTTGATTACTTTACGTTTAAATGGAGCGAATATTATTTGATATTAAAATACCCGCCTTGCGCCACTCAAATTTATCTACTCAAGGCCACCATAGAAAAAATATCTTGGCTGATGCTAAAAAATGTCTCTTCATGAAATGTTTCTAGTATCATTAACTAGCAAATATTTTTTAGTGCTGACTATCTCTTTTTACCAAATTTAATCTTGAATATGCCTCTTTGATCAAAAAGTTCCCGGAATATATTCAGAAAATTCAAATTCAAGTTTATTACTCAAAAGTGACATTGCCATTTTTCAAGTACTCCCCATCAACCTCAACGCACTTATGCCAGCTTTTGATGCAGCTCTCAAAACATTTCGAGAACTCTATTTGCGGTATAGCCATCAGAGATGTCTTTGATTCTACTATTATCGCTGGAGACCAAATGGTCTATGCGTGGCTTAGTCCCAACCAGGCTAACCTATCCTAACATGTCTGATCTTCTGGCAAAAATTCGTGGT
The DNA here is from genome assembly GCA_037575425.1 of Anastrepha fraterculus. NCBI lineage: Eukaryota > Metazoa > Arthropoda > Insecta > Diptera > Tephritidae > Anastrepha > Anastrepha fraterculus. Next base: position 41,015 of record JAYXIM010029665.1, on the reverse strand, counting down.
GTACAATGCTGTTATAGACCATAAAAATCGTGAACATGGCTTTCTTTTTTAACTAAACAAAAGCCTAACTTTTTTGGTCTTAGTTCAATCGGAGCTTTCCACTCACTCAGCTGGTGTCTGGATGTTCCTAACAGTTCTAAGTAAAAGGTTAGAAATTTTAATCAACATTTACCGAATTCTTACAAATTTTATTCAAAGTTCGAAACTTCCTAGCTCACCCGACGTAGTCTCGAAACGTTGTCTTGAATTTCCCACCACTGGCGATTGACGTCAGATGCTCTAGCTGATCAGCTCTTTCACTCTTTTGAAAAAGTAAAAACTTGATTGATTGATCGATCAAATATGGTTTTTCTTGTAGTATGAACTGTATTTTTACAAAAAGTAATTAGAATTATAAAATAAATAAATATTATAGTCAAAACCTATCAACATGTGGGTTACATTTTCTTTTGACGCTGTCTGTGCATAGGCAAGTGTATAAGCTGCTTTTCATTATTGCCATAAAAAGACCAGTCACGTTTCTGCTCCTAAAAGTGTTTGAATGTCGAAACATTAACTGAAGCTAGACTGTGTGAAAACATTTTTTCACTTAAACGGCTTAAATGTTCGCTTTGGTGACTGAACCTTGAATAAATTACATACTTTTTATGCCGCAATACCGTTAGAGAGTTAGAGAGCATTAATGTACCTCACAACTCATAGTTTTTACCGTTTTATTTTATTTTTTGCCTTTTTTGTGTTTTTTTGCTTTTCCTTTTGCTTGAAGCAATGTTTAGTTCGACAGTAATGATATATTTTATCGTAAAAATGTCAGTATTAGATGCACGAAGGTGAGCCGCGGCGTATGAGTAACATCAACTTCAATGGCGTAAGTCACAAGCAGCTATCAACTATCAACTTATATAATTACCTAGCACACCTTGTTTATTTTAAAATAATTCTAAAGCCAAAGCACATAAATTGAGAAAAACTTGTAACTAAAATGTGAGCTCAGTAAATTCTTTGAATATTAGTTTGGGGAAAAGTAAAACCATTATTATCTTGGTAGATGGCTGTAATGATCAATACCTCGTAAAGTATTGATAAAACAATTTAAAGTTTATACTTGTTGTCAAGCTGACATTTCACACTAAAAAAGTACTTTGCTATTTTGTTGTTGTTGTACCAGCATAAACATTACCCATTCATGGACGGCGAATGCTGCTGGAATGACAGTCCTTAACCGGATATAAATCCGGGTCGTTTCGGTTACGTAGAACCGACTCTCATGAGAAAGCTGTTTTTTGTTTATTCCATTCAGTTGTAAGTTACAGGGTGTCAAGATCTGCAAGTTAAATACATTGCTGCTCAGAGCGGTATTGGCCTCTGGACATAATTTCCTGTAGGATATAGTAGCATCTTGAAGCAGATCTCCCCTTCCTTCTCTGTTCTTCGCACTGATCTCTCCATCCGCAAACTGTGTTTTGAGGGTTGTGCTAGGGCTATCTTTCCGAGCAGGTAAGACTGGAAGGAGGGGGTAGGCGGCACAGATATAGGCACCTCTGTTTTCACTGACGGATCCAAGATGGAATCTTGTGTAGGAGCGGGAGTCTTCTCTAAATCAGCCAGAATTCCGGTCTCCTTTAAACTACCGGAAACGAGCAGCATTTTTCAAGCAGTGGACTTCGCGATCCTGCAGGCATGCAAAATGCTCTGGGATCGCTGTAGGGAGGGAGGCATTAATATTTTCTTCCGATAGTCAAGCTGCGATCAAGGCCCTGTCGTCGCTGTATTGCAGCTCTCTTCTGGTGAACTCCTGTAGGGAGGAACTCAAACGTCTCGAATGTGCAGGAAACATTTCTCTTTAATCTCGGTTCCTGGGCACAGGAATATAAAGGGGAATGAAATTGCCGACGAGCTTGCCAGAAAGGGGTCGGCAGAACCGGTTTCAGCTGTCCCCCTCTCAGACATCGGTGTCCCTTTGACCGTTGTTAAAGGGAAAGTACACAATTTCTTTCTAAAAAAGCACAAGACAGATGGAGGTCTGTCTCATCGAGCGCTATTTCGAAAACACTATGGCTCCAATACGATAGAAACAGAAAGCTTAAGGTGATGGGAATCCCCCGCCATTCAATTGCCAAACTCATTGCGGTGTTCACTGGTCACTGGGTGATCGGTACTCATGCGGAGAAGCTTGGTCTTCCGTACAACCCCTATTGCAGAAGCTGTGGGGATTCGCCAGGGAAAGAGTGTGTTGAACACTTTCTTTGCAAATGCCCGGCTCTGGCGGCTAGGCGCTTGAGATTTCTTAGCGTGCCCTTTGGCCCCTTATCTCTGGCTGTAGAAGGTTTTCTATTCCCAAAAATTTTTCTTTGCGCAGGTAATGGTCCAGATTATGGTATCAAAACGGCACGTAAGTGCTACTTCAACTGTGTCTGTTACCTACCTACCTCTTGCCATTTTACTTGCCTACCTACAGGGTGTCAACAATGGAAGTCATCAAAGGGAAAATTCGGTATATTTTACAGTTTTCCTTTGATAAAGGCGAAAAGGCGAAAATGCGAGCCAGGGCATTAAATTGTGAATGATGTTGATGGAGCCGAAATTGTCACAGCTAATTACGTGCAATTTTGGTTTCGTCGATTCCGTTGAAGCATTTTTTATATTAAAGAAAATGTCGATAAAACCACAGAAATAATCGCAGTTTATCGGCAAACTAGTAGTTGTTGTTGTTGTTGTTGTTGAATATTTCCACTATTTCCACTAAAATAATCCTAATTACTGACCAGCCCCATTTTACTACCACTGTCCCGTGTGATGATGTCTCTTTTTTTTGTTTGTTTCCAAGTCAGATCCATTTAGTGAGGTCCAAGTATAACAGCAAATCCTTTATCTCGATGTCTGAGATCTCCTCAATTTGCTGTAAGAAAGGCTTACCGAAGAAGCGAAGTCGTGCCCTAGCTAGCCCCGGACATTCACATACTATAAGTAGTGGGACGGACATTCCTTCGCCCCTTCCGCTTGACAGCTTCTGCCGATGGGATTAAAGGGGAGGTTGAGTCTGGCTGCATGATCCCCTACTTTCTAATGACTTGTAAGGGTTGCAGTGATGCGTGAGATGTTGGGTCGAGAACATCCTAACAGGTGGTTCATCCTTTGGATTTTGTATGACGGCCATGAGTTTTTTTATTGTAATGCATGTAGTTAGTTGCTTCCATCTTCTTTCGGCTAAAGCATGATAGTGTGAAGGAATGGATGATTTTATTGTGTTCAGTGGGGTGGTTATTGTGGTTGTTGTTGTAGCAGCATAAATATACGAGGAATGCTGCCGAAGTGACAGTCCTTGGCCGTATATAAATCCGGTTCGTTCCGGTTACGTAGATCCGACTGTCGTGGGCACGTTCAGTGGGGTGGAGACTGCCCCCGCCTCTGCTATGTCTAGTGTCGAACCTTTTCTTGCTAGCTCATCCGCTATCTCATTACCTCGTATGTTCCTATGACCACGAACCCATATCAGAGTGATTTCAAGCCAATGACTAAGCACATCCAGCTCCTCTCTACACTGTAAGACTAGTTTGAATGAAATGCAGATGGAGTTTAAGGCCTTTATAGCTGCTTTCATTGGTGCTCTCTGAGAAGATAGCTACCCCCTGCACCCACTTCCTTGTAGAGTTTGAGTGATTTGCATGCTTATCTAATCGCTAAAAGTTCTGCCTGGAACACGCTGGCATAGTCAGAAAGATGAATTGACTGAGATAGGTAGAGTGGCTCCGAATGGAAGCCAGCTCCCACACCACAGTTTATCTTAGAACCCTCGGTGTAGATTTCGATATCGTATCTTTCAATCACCTTCCCTTTGCTTCATTCGGCGCTCGGTGGAAAACATACCGTAAAGGCTTTCTTGAAGTTAAGGTCGAGGACTGTGTAGTCTGATCTGTTTTAGAGCAGCGAGGGTCCCTGTAGGAGGTCGGATCTTACTGTGGCCGTAGGACCTTGTCTTAGCATCGCCTAGGCGCTACAGATCGACTTTAAAACAAAAATTCTACACAAAATCACGGATTGCTTTTGGCGCATACTAATATTAACCTTGAATGACGTGTTGGCATTGCGCGTTAAAAAAAATGTATAATGCCGCATTTTTCTGGCTTATGAGACCCCTTCATATTTACAACTATGTACATGCACCCATACTCTTGAGCGGAATGAAATCACCTGCCAAGCATGACTGAACAAAAAATGGGTTCTAATAAGATTTTGTACCGCCCCCTACGCATCGAAAGCGAACGAAAAAAGCGTGAAAAATTGTATTTGTGCTTACCATTGCCTGGCAACTGGTTGCAGCTCAGTCGTCACTGCAATTAATTCACTTCCCCAATAACCGAATGCTTACCGCACCCACTTTTGCGCACCCAATCGTTATGCGCTAAAAATTTGACACCCTTTCCCTACTTTTGCCACTTTTTATTACTTAATTATTATTGTTGTTGTATGTACGTCACCTCGAAATTAATAAAACTAAACCGTCAACCAGAAACGCTTCAACTTTCATTCTATTGCACACGCGCCTCGCACCCACACCCGTACAAGCAGGCGAAATATTTTCAGCTGCGTAATAAATCAGCAAAATTAATTTGGCCCTTTCTGGCCGCCGCGGCAAATGCCCGTGAGTCACGTTGCACTGTTGTCTATTTTTCCCTCTTGTATAATAAAGCGAATTATGAGCGAAGGAGTATTATAATGCAAATTATGGGAATTATAAAAAGTGAGCTACATTAATTGCAACTTGTTTTTGGTTAATGGTTTTTGCTTTTTTGTTTTTGTAAATTTCTATTTTACTCATTTGTTGGCATGCGATAAAAAATTAGTTCCATTCAATCCACTTTTCGTATTTTCAGCGTTTTTCTCTTTCATTTAATTGAGTGCTTAGGGACCTCTTTACCCGGCCATTGCATTTATACTACATTTTTATTTTTTTCTTGTTTTTTTTATCTTTTTATTTATTTTTTGCTTATCTCTCTGTGTTATTTATTTTACTCTTTCATTCTATGAAAATTACGCTTTATTTGCTGAAAGTGCTTTTTATTCGCCCGACTTTGTAGGCTGTTACATGGAACACCACAACTAAACGCATACATACAAACGTACATGTATATGTACATGTAAGTGTGTTGAGCGATCCACTTTCCAATGCGTCCTTTGCTGATTCTTGAGTATGATTATTATTAATATTTTTTTTTTATTTTTATTTTTTTTTTTATTTGCTTTGCAAGCCTTTTTAATCGTTGCCATGCAGGCGCACAGGTGGCACCAATGCGAGTGCCAGCCATTTATGGGCGGCCTGATAAATGCAGTATTTGTTGCAATTTCTACCAGTTTAGTTTTATAGCAATTTTAATGGTATTTAATCTACTCAATGTATCTCCTGCCTCATTTTTTATAATTTTTTTTTTACAGTTTATGAACTAAGTCGAGTTTTTATTAGTTCATTGCTTTATTGGCTGCTTATGAAATGAATGAGCATTGCTGAATGGCTTTCAGTGAAATAAATATTTGCATCATTTATGCTGCTGCAGTCGAGAACCCCATTAAATACGCTGCATTAATTTTGCACCCAAGCGATTACTAATTAAAAAATACTAATTAAATGATTGTGGATGAAAGCTTTGGCACGCACATGGGCCATATGGATGTGTGTGTATGTATATGTAACTAATTTTTTAAGAAGTATTTATTGTTTCAGTTGCAGGTACTTAGAGGTATTTTCTATATAAAGTTGCTTATATGTTTTTTTAATAATTTTAGTATATGTGGTGTGCTCAATGGCCGACACTTCAATCTAAAATAACTTCCGTGTCGTACTACATGCTTTAGAAGTAGTTAATACTAGCCCTGGTGACTGCCACTACTCCCTTAAATGTATTACATCATGTTCTATTTAATCTAGTTGTTTCCTGCCCCGGGCTGGGAATTGGTTAAAAGCCAACTTCTTTCAGTAAATTGATGGAACCATGCGTACAAATTCCAGTATATCTGCAACAGAAGCATTTTTGAATTCATTCTTACCCATTTGATATCGTTAAAAGATGTGTAGTCTTGTCTTTGCAGAAGCAATACAGTTACACAAGATTATGCTCTGTGGTTTCATCATCTTCCAGACAAAGGCTGCACTCTGTTTCATTCTTATTATGAATTTTTAAGAGATGGTAATTTATGTAATAGTGAGCTTTCAGAAAACCTACTACTATTTATACATATGTACATATGTGATATAGCAGGTAGTCACATACATATAAATACTTTAATCTATCTAACTGAGTTGTTAATTTTAAGTAAAATCGGTTATGGACTTTATCTCTACCTGGAAATCCCCACAGTCAACGATAACAGCGTTTAGTCCGGTTTGCCATCAAGCCGCCAGGGTGTTCATACGTGCATTCAGAACTTCTTCTTCCTCTTAATTGGCGCGATAACCGCTTACGCGGCTTACGCCAGTCGTTTCTTTCTCGTGCTAACCGGCGCCAATTGGACACACCAAGTGAAGCCAAGTCCTTCTCCACCTGATCTTTCCAACGCAGAGGAGGCCTTCCTCTTCCTCTACTACCACCAGCTGGTACCACATCGAATACTTTCAAAGCCGGAACGTTTGTATCCATTCGGAAGACATGGACCAGCCAACGTAGTAGCTGGATCTTTATTCGCTACGCTATGTCTATGTCGTCGTAAAGCTCATACAGCTCATCGTTCCATCGCCTCCGATATTCGCCGTTGCCATCGTGCAAAGGCCCAAAAATCTTACGCATTCAGAACTACGCCCCTAAAAAACATTTTGGCAGAAGCGGGTCTACCACCACTACAGGAAAGAATACGCGAAATCCACGCTCGCTTGGTACCTAAAATAACATTTTCATCAGACTCAGTTATTGACAACGATATCAAACACATACGGCTCACAAAAAAGAGCCAAAGTATTCCCTCTACCTTGCCCTTAATTCTTAAGATCGTAAAGAACTTAAATCTGCCCTGGCCCGAGAGAAACCGCATTTTAACCCACCCACTGTGGATTATTAGAAAAACATCATGTGACCTCAGTCTTTCAAGACTAAAAAAAATGCAATGTTTCTGCTGATGCCTTTCGTCAGTTATTCCTGGAAAGTAAAGCTCGCTATGAAGCGGAAAAATTCGCGTTATGGTACACAGATGGCTCCAAATCTAAAGACTCATCCCCCAGTTATGCAGTTGTGACACAATTGGTCACGTCTTAAAAATGCAAATACTACCAGTCATTGCATCTGCGTTCACCGCAGAAGCGCAGTCATCATAGCGTTAAAGACCGCTTCCAAAGTCTTGATATGTACCGACAGCTTGTCGGTCGTGGAAGCAGTCCAAAATCCAATCCATGCCTTGATTACAGTGAATTCAATTAGAGGTATGCTCATCAAAAACGATCAAAATATTAAATTCCTACCAGGATGCCTGGCCACATTGGTATCATGGGCAACGAAACAGCAGAACTCGACTAACTCAACACCTGTAACAACAAAGAACACAGTCGAAAAAGTAGATGTCAGGCGATTTATACTAAACCACATCTGGAACGTAAGAGTACAGAATTGGTCGTTCCCACGACAGTCGGTTCTACGTTACCGGAATGACTCGTGTTTTTCCCGACCAAGGGCTGCCGCCCCAGTAAACTAGCCATGTCTAGTAAACAGTCTATCATCATCAGTACAGAATTGGTTTAATCTCAACCACCATTACACAGCCATAAATTGAGAACTCACGACGCCTACTTATCCAACAAATGTTTCAAAAAAAGCACATTCAAACGTTCATAAGACACTGCCTAGGTCACTCTCTTTCCACCCATCATTACCTTCTACAGGCAATCCACCACCAACTTGCCCGCTCTGTTCACATGTTTTGACTCTGAAGCATATTTTTTCTGAATGCCCTGCTCTCGAAGAAACCAGAAACCGTCTTCTCAAATCAATTGGACTGAACTCCTCAAGATTCCCAATGAAGTGAACATAATTTCAAGCAACAACTTTATCAAAGCCGTGAAAACAACAGCCTAAAATTAGTACAAAAAAAATTATATGCATTATATAAGAAGAGCTGATAGCCCTGGCAGCTAATGCTCATTAGTAAATTTTTAGCAAGTTAATTTATTTAATTTTGTTAATAAATTATAATAATAATAATAATATTTATAAAAGCTCCTATAGTATTGCTAGCCATGTTCTGCATACTTTTAGTTTCATTCGACGGAATAGCTCGCAGTTCTCGGGCCCATACACATTAAAAATTGTTTTACAGCTCTTTTATACCTTCTCACCTTGAGTATGCCACTATTATTTGGTGGTTTTATCATCAAATCTCACATTTCACTGAACCTCTTCCATCATTTAGTGCTCGTTTACTTCTTTTAATTCTCAAGCCTCTGGATAGTAGAAGGTCTGTTTTCTCCCGAACTTTTGTATATGGCTTTATAAAGGGTGATTTTGGCTGTACTGCTCTTCTGGAAAACATAAACTTTAATGTTTCAAGAAGAGAACTTCGAAATTCCTACTCTTTTTATATAAGTAATAACAAACAAATTATCGCCGAAACGCGCCAGTTGCTCGCGGACTTAATGTATTCAACCGGATATCATCTTTCTTTAATGTTGTCTTCATTAACCTTATGAAGTCTTCTATATAATGTTATTTAATTTGTGTTGTAGTCTATAAGAATTTGTTGAAGGGTGTTTTGTTTAGAGGTTAGGTTTTCAAGTTGGCACTACTTTTTTCGTAGATGGTCTTTTTGACAGCTGTCACTTGATTTATGCTCAGTTTGGTTTGCGATTTCATAATGAATAGACGAACGACAATCAAGCGCGTCGCACGTTCGGTGAATGGGCTCAAAACGAGATGGCCACCGATCCCGATTTTCACAAGAAAATTTTGTTCAGCGATGAAGCTCACTTTTGGTTGAATGGGTATGTCAATAAGCAAAATTGTCGCATTTGGAGTGAACATAATCCACAAGCCATTGCTGAGATGCCGTTACATCCTCAAAAAGTCACTGTTTGGTGTGCTCTATGGGCAGAGGGAATCATTGGTCCATATTTCTTTAAAAATGAAGCCGGCCATAATGTTACAGTCAATGGAGAGCGCTATAGAGCCATGATTAATGACTTTTTCGTGCCTGAATTGGACGATGTTGATGTGGACGACCTTTGGTTCCAACAAGACGGCGCTACATGCCATACAGCCAACGCAACAATCGATTTATTGAAGGAAACTTTTGGTGAGCGCATTATCTCGCGCCGTGGACCTGTGGCGTGGCCTCCAAGATCGTGCGATATAACACCGCTGGACCATTTCTTGTGGGGCTATGTGAAGTCGCTTGTCTACGCAGATAAGCCCGAGACGATTGACGTCTTGGAAGAGAATATTTTCGTCGCGTTATTGCTGACATACGGTCCCAATTGCTGCAAAAAGTGGTCGAAAATTGGGCCTCTCGGCTGGAATTTATTCGAGCCAGCCGCGGCGGCCACTTGCCCGAAATAATGGCAAACCCTTATCTTAATAATAAAGCTAAATTCTTGGCCATAACATTAAATTATATACGTTTTATTTCATCTTGAAAACCTAACCTCTAAAAAAACACCCTTTAGAAAATATGTGTGAGGAATGCTGCTGGAGTGTCCTGGGCCGGATATGAATCTAGGTCATGCCAGTAACGTAAAACCGATATTCGGGGGAACGAATTATTCACCTCTAACGTTTCACCGTTGCTCCACTGCCTTGTGCCACCTAAATTACATTTCATCTCAGTATCTTATTTTTCCGCTAATCGAAATTGCAGCTAATTTTCTACCTAACCCCAAACTTTTATTTATTTCTCAAATTCTCTGCCCTCAATTTTAACAATCTCCATCCTTTTCGCTTTTTCTTTCTTCCAGCAGGAAGTGCTTTCATGCCGCCTACTATTATTTGGATGACCCACCACACCATCCCAATTTGCCGCAAGTGGACTGGGAAGCACCCGTCGAAGTCGCAGGCGAAATACGCGCCGCTGTACCCGTCAATGAGTTCGGCAAGCATGTCGCCTCTCTACACGCTGATGGCGATATTGGCTTTAGTCGCGAATATGAAGCTATTCAAAACGAATCAATCGACGATTTACCCTGCGAACATTCCCAGCATCCAGAGAATAAGCGTAAAAATCGCTATCTGAATATAACAGCCTGTAAGATGATAGATTTTAATTTCAAATACTTAATCATTAAAATGTCATCTCTTCCGCGCAGATGATCACAGCCGCGTGCACCTGCACCCCACACCCGGACAAAAGAAAAACCTTGACTACATCAATGCCAATTTCATTGATGGTTATCAGAAATCGCGCGCCTTCATCGGCACACAGGGTCCACTGCCAGACACATTCGATTGCTTCTGGCGCATGATTTGGGAGCAGCGCGTGGCTATCATCGTGATGATCACCAACCTGGTGGAGCGTGGTCGCCGAAAATGTGACATGTATTGGCCAAAGGATGGTGTCGAGACCTACGGTGTCATACAAGTGAAGATGGTTGATGAGGAGGTCATGTCCACCTACACAGTGCGCACCTTACAGATCAAGCACTTGAAGGTAAAACAGGTATGCGCGACAGTTAGAAGTTGTCTGTAAATCATTTCTAAAATATTTTATAGTTAAAGAAAAAGAAACAGTGTCAGACCGAGAAAATCGTGTATCAATATCACTACACCAATTGGCCTGATCATGGCACACCCGATCATCCACTGCCAGTGTTGGACTTTGTGAAGAAATCCTCTGCCGCAAATCCCGACGATGCGGGCCCCATTGTGGTGCATTGCAGGTATTTACTTACATTGTGTGTGTTCCTTACTAGAAGTGAACTAATTTTTGTACTTGTCCCTCAAAGCGCTGGTGTCGGGCGCACAGGCACCTACATCGTCTTAGATGCCATGCTCAAACAGATCCAACAGAAATTAGTCGTTAACGTATTCGGTTTCCTACGACACATACGCATTCAGCGTAATTTCCTGGTGCAAACCGAGGAGCAGTATATTTTCATACACGACGCCCTGGTCGAGGCGATCGCCTCGGGTGAAACGAATTTGCGTACCGAGCAAATTGAGGAACTGAAAAACTGCACACCCTATCTGGAGCAGCAGTACAAGAATATCATACAATTCCAAACGAAAGACATACACATTGCATCTGCGATGAAGCAGGTGAATTCGGTGAAGAATCGTGGTGCCATATTCCCGATCGAAAGCAGTCGTGTCCACTTGACGCCCAAGCCGGGTGAGGAGGGTAGTGACTATATAAATGCGTCATGGCTGCATGGCTTCCGGCGATTGCGTGACTTTATTGTCACTCAACATCCGATGTCGCACACTGTGAAAGACTTCTGGCAAATGGTCTGGGACCACAATGCGCAGACCATTGTGCTGCTGTCATCGCTGGACGAAATTGTAAGTTATTAGTGTAAGGCAAAAAGAAACGTGTGTTGGTGTTAGGAAATGTCTGAAAAGCCTTGGGTAACTGAACCTTAAAGAAATAGGGATTTAGTGAATGTCTTGGTACTGGCTCAAATTTTTAAAAAACTAGTGAGCGTAAACATTTTTTATAAAGTGAACTATTCAAATTCCATATTTAGAATTGTATTTAACTATTTTTTTTTTCTTATGAAATTTTACTCGCCACTTTTTGTGCTCGCAAACCGCCTACAGGTAGGCAGATAGACTTTCCATGAGGTTTGCACTTCGACCTACTGGTCTTTTGTGCCCTCTACTCATCACATTACCTCATCCAAACCCAGTTCCCTTATGAGACTCAGGATAGACCTGGGTTGGATTGAGCGTTTGTGCCTTTTGTCCGGCTGAAGTTGGCCGAGATGTCTCAATTTTCTGGAGTCTCCTGGGAGTGATCGCAGAATTTAGATATATTTATTAAAATTTCCCGTAAAATATTTTTGTAGAACCCATTAAATCTTTCATAAAAAAAAAGGGGTAATAATTTATAGCTCAGGTTAATTGTAGCAGTGAATTACTTTTCAGAAAAATTCACTAGAAACTTTCTCACCCAAAACCTGTAACAAAGTAGTTAAAGACCTGCAGATGAAAAAAATTATAAATATTTCCCCTTATAAATGAATTTGTATTTTAATAGCCACTCTCGTTTTCCAGAATTTCGCACAATTTTGGCCCGATGACACGACACCCATCGAAAGCGATTACTATCGCGTCAAATTCCTACGCAAAACGAACAAAAGCGATTATGTTAGTCGTGATTTTGTCATTCAATCGATACAGGATGATTATGAGCTCAATGTGAAAATGCTGCATTGTCCCAGTTGGCCGGAGATGTCCAATCCGAAAAGTATTTACGATTTTATTGTCGACGTGCACGAGCGATGCGCCGATTATCGCAATGGACCGATTGTCGTTGTGGATAGGTGAGTTTTTGTTTTTGTTTTTGTGCATATACACATGTGTTCAAAATAATAGTAGCGTGACGAATTATCACGTTTTAACTATTTTTTTGGATTTTATTTTTTTATATAAAGGTATAGAGAATTCCGCAATGAAAACGGTATACCTAAAAAATACCCAAATGCTTTACAAAAATGGCAAATTCATAATTCTAAAAAATAGTTGAACACTTCTTTTATAATTTTTTTTTTCATTTTTTATGAAAGTAGAGTGAATTCTACAATGAAGACATAACTGAAATTTCTAAATTTTGTATAAAATTCACAAAAAGTTTATAAATTAAAAAAAAATACAACAAAATTTTCAACTTTTTATTAGTTTATAACTCTTTTAGAAAAAGTCTGTGTATGCAATTCTATACCCCATTCAATATTAGTATAACAAAGTACAAATTTCAAGTCGCTCGAAATTTTCGCCGATTTTTTACCATATTTTTTTGTTGTTTTGTAGACAGAATTTGACATTTTTTCCATTTAAAACAATTTTCTCCATTTTAAAAATTCGAGCATTCGTGCTCTAAAATTTGATAGGCAATAAAACTGCATACCGAGAATTTTTCGGAAGATTCTATATAAACACGTTGAAAATTTTGTTTAATTTTTTTTTTCGAAATTTATAAACTTTTTTTGAACTTTATACAAAATTTAGAGCTTTTAGGTAAAAAACAAAGTGCATGTAGCGTAAGAAGTGAAGCTTTCAAGGCAGACAAAGAAAGAGGGAAAGACCCGAAAGAGAATGAGAGGGAGAGAGAGAGAGAGAATATATATCCAAATAAATTCACAACATTTGCAGAGAATACAAATAGACAAAATTTACAAAAAACGGAGAAGGGTCGACCGGACACAAACCGTGGCAACAACACGCACTACTCAGAGCGTTTATCACCCGAACAAACGCAGCGATTCTAGGACCGCAGCAACGGCACAAATTACCGCAAGACAACACCAATAAATCCGACGCCGGAATGGATAGCACTTTATAGTACGCACAAGCACTAGCCAGGAAACGGAAATAAGCGCCAAAAAGTAGGCACCGAAAAAATGCCAAAAAAATTGGGACCAAAAACCGCCCCAAACAGCCTAAAGTGTATCTAAGATATATGTATATAAGGTATAGCTCTCTCTCTCCTCTTCCTCTACGTTATATCTTTTTTCTCTCTCGCGGAACGAAAATGCCCAGAACGTTACATGGCCTTGAAATTTTACTCTCCATTCTCGCTCGTGCATCGACGCCTAAGAAGTTTCACTTCGAAAGTGAAAAAGAAAATTATAAAAAAAAGTGTTCAAACTTAGTAATTCACCACGCCTCTATTATTTTGAAGACAGGTGTACTTAGACAGATGCATTCTGTTAAGTGTGTCTAAAAAGTGATCAATTTAGGGGTACGGGACTTTAAATTGAGAAAAAGAGGGAAAATTCAAATTGATTGGGCAATATTTATTATTTTTGCGTAAAACGATTCGTGGCATTTATTTTTTAAAGATAATCCCGTTCAAATACCGACCGCAACAGCGCCTTAATTCGGCCATCCGTAAAAATCAATTTTGAATGACTCGCTGGTGGACTTCGGTCGGTATCTTGTGAATAACTTTAGTAATATTGGTTTCCAATGCCTCCAACGAAACTGGTTTATCCACAAAGCATTTAGACTTTACATAGCCCCATAAGTAAAAGTCCAGATGTATCATATCACACGATCTCGGTGGCCAATCCACTTGTTCGAGACGACAGATAAATTACTCACCGAAATGACGACGCAGTAAATCCATTGCTTCACGGGATGTATGACAAGTAAAACCATATTTGCGCCAGCCTCGTCTTTGAAGAAATATGGGCCGAAGGGCCGCATCAAATGGTTGTTTTCAGTAGATGGAAAGGCTGTTCTTGAAACACTTCGGGTTGCTCTTCAGCCTAAACGGCATAAATATTGTTTCAAGAGCCCAACGACTGAAATTATAACGCTTTGGATGATCGGATTTGCTTCAAGTCTTAGACTCTAGCTGCATTTCAAACCAAGGTCATTGCGTCCAAATAGTAGGCTAAGTTGTTGAGATCGGCGTTGAATCGAATCGATTCTTCCGGGCCTTCGACAAAACTCTAATGCACAATTGCGTTCTGGATATTGTAGCAGGTTAAACTCCTACTTATCCAGAATCGACCCCGACATACCAAACATATGTCCGGCATGTGAAGGCACCCCGCACGACACTAACCACTTTTTCACATGCCCCCTAAAACCGACTCATCTAACACCCCTCTCCCTCTTTACCCATCCTGTCGAAACAGCATGTTTCCTGGGCCTACCCTTAGATGAGCTAGACGAAGATGACAGATAATATACCCGACACTGGCGGGACTTCTATTACTGTTAACAAACAAACAAACAAACAAAACTCTAATTCGCAGCCGGTATATTCCCTGTACAGTCGGAATAAAGTCTCTCTGGCGTCATTTACAGCCGGAATATTGCTCTAATCGGATGAGCCATCCAATAATGTAAAATTATTCTCAATTTTGCGGATGGTTTGCCGCATAGTGCGTTCAGTGGGCCGGTTTTGTACACCCTAAGTTAGCCAGAGCGCGCGATGATCACTTTTCACAGAGCGTCGATTTTCGTAATAGGATTTCGTTGTACGATTTATAAGCGTTGTCGGGGCGTAAGTCTTTCCATGATAAAATGTCAATAAATACAGAAAGAAACTATGTATTTAGTTTGACAGTAGTCACGCGTAATCCACCAAAGAAAACCCCTATTGGAAAAGGTACCTCCAATGATCACCTTTTACATCTACTTAATAGAGTGTTAATTTTTTTGTATTAAATTTTTTTTATATTACTTTTTTATATTACTTTTTTTTATATATTTTACATTCATATATTCCTACATATTTGCCTATGTTGTGAGCACTAGACTAATTATGCATTCTCTTCTTCTTCTTTTTTCCGGTGCCAACCATTTTGCTTGCATCAACTGAAAAATTCAAAAAAAAACAATCATCTGTCTCACTGTCACACAGATACGGCGGCGCACAAGCGTGCACCTTCTGTGCCATATCGTCCTTGGCGATGGAAATGGAATATTGCAACACGGCGAGCATCTACCAGTATGCCAAGCTGTATCACAACAAACGGCCGGGCGTGTGGACCTCCAGCGAAGACATACGCCTAATTTACAATATACTCTCGTTTTTGCCACGCAACCTACAGCTGCTCGAACGTACAGCGTTGCGCACGGAATTCGAGGATGTGACAACGGCCACGCCGGACCTCTACAGCAAAATTTGTAGCAATGGTAATATAAATGCCCAGCTGAATTGTAACAATTTGCTAAATTATAATAATAGTAGTAGCGTAAATAGTAATAGTATTAGTAATGTAAATGTGGCAAATGCAAATTCAAATGCGAATGCAAATACAAATGCAAATGCTTGCAATACTACCAACAACACTATAAATAATATAACAACAACAACAACAACAACGACACAACCAACGATGACACCCAATTCGAGTGCAAACAATTTACAAAATCAACAGCTATCACAACAACAACAACAACAACAACACGCACTCACATCATTACAAGCACAACAAATGTCGCTAGACCAACAACAACAAGAGTCGCTCAGTTTAATCCAGTCACCAACACCACCACAACCAACTCATTACTCACCTCCACCACAACCACCACCACCACCACCGTCACCACCACTATCAGCCATACTCGCATCGCCGAATGAAATCACAACAACAACCGATTTGACCAACATGACGACAGCCACCACCACCAACAACACTAACAATTTGAATGCTAATCTAATTGGTAATGCTAATTATAATGTAAATTGCGCTAATACTAATACTACTACTAATGCTACCAACACCACTACCACCAACACAAACGCCAATAATACCTCAAATCACCATACTTGTGCAATACCACCTTATGCCACATCATCCAACAACATCAAATCCAATCCAATTAATAAACATACACCACCTACACCACCAATAACAACAACAACAACAAATCCCAACTCCTCCTTTGCTGCTATTTCCACTAATGGTGAACGGTTTTCTATTGTAAATAATATGGAACAACAACAACAACAACAACACCAATACCAACCAACTCATCCGCACCAACACCACCATCAACAACGACAACAACAACAATTACCAATATCGCAACTAACGTCCCTAACCGACGCCGTCGCTGATCTCCACATGTACGGCACGCATGACAATGAAACGATGTTATCAACAACAACAACAACACCAAATGGCATTAATGGTTACCTAACACCGCCACCACCACCACCTGCCTTCGAAAATGACGCCACTGTGGCAAACCAACAACTTCACCGCCGTCAATTCGATCCGTTGAATTCGAATGCGTGCGGCAACTCCGCCAATTCTGGCGCTTGCATGGATGATGCGATCGATGGCCTGACGCCGCTACTACCACCACCACCGCCGCCACAATTCCCCAACTCATATGCGAATAACACCTGCAACATGGGCGATGTGACCTCCTCGACACCATTAACAAAATCCTCCTCCAATACTTCTTTGTCTTCTGCAAACGCCACTGCTAACTACAACGGTAACGGTAACGGTAATGGTAATGCTAATGGTAATGGTAATGGGAATAATATTGCTGCCGATTTGCATGGAAATGCGAATGGTTCATTGAATGCAAATACTAATATGAAACAAATGACAACTACAACAACAACTAAAGCAGCGACTGTTACAGATGCTCAAAGTTTAGATATCGTAGGCTAGAATTAGGAATTAAATTAAAATTATATTATAAATAATAGCAATAGTTAAGTATCTATGAATGTAGATAAGTAAGTTAAAAGTAAAATTTATAAACTTAAATAGACTAACTAACAAATTATTTTTATGATATGCGAAACAAAGCGAAGAAGAAGAGCAAAAGCAAAAACCAAATGCTCGCAAACACCATAGAAATAACACAAACATATTTACTTTTTTTCCATGAAAATGGCAGTAAAAAGCTGATAAAAAGCTGAGTATTGCGTGTAAGCAAATATTCAATAGGTACAAGAGCCAGAATTCGTAAATAAATATTTATATATTGCATTGTATGATTAAGAATGGAACTTACTTTTAAGCAGTCTAATAAGTTGTAAGAATTTTTGTACTATTGCTTTAAAAGTTATGTCGATAAATATGCAACTATTTATTATATTTTACGATTATAGCAATAAGTTAATGTAAAGGGTGTTTTTGTGCATGGTTACAAAACATAATTTTTTTGTACCGTCATAAAATTGGTTTGATAAATCCATAAAAAGTTTACTAATTTTTTTATCGGCGCACTAAGTGTAATAAAAAAACAAAAAAACGAAGCACCCTTTGAAAATTATACTTTTAACTGTGTTACGCATATGAGTTAGTGTACAATATAATTTACAAAACCAACAAACAAGTACATACGTACAAATACATATATATTAAATTAAGTTTAGCAAACAATTTTGTATTGCAAATGGAACTACCCTGTATTTACATAAACATCCAGTCTTACACTTATGAGCGAATGTATACCGAAAAAATTGCAAAAAAAAATACAAAAAAAAACATATTTAATTATCGTACATCACAAGCGTTCTAACGCCGTTCATTGTATAGTCATAAATTACATAATTCACAAAAGCTAAATAATAAAATTCATCTTAAGTGTTAAATACCTAAGAAAAAATGCAAAGTAAAAACAAAAAAACAATCACAAAAATGCATGCACTTTATTGATTTATGCATGTAAGTACGAGTACTCGTAAGTAACGGCAACAAAATATCTGTTTTTTCGTCAATTCGAACTGCTACACTCTCATCTACTTTAAACATACATACGTTAAGTGAATGAGGGTCTCAATTTATTGCTGGTGTGGCAGTGTTTAAAACGTGCTATTAAAACTAATTAATTTTAAAAATAAAAACAAAAAAAGGAACAGCTTTTAACTACTCGACTTCAACAAAGCCACGCTAGCGTATGGGAACTGTGAAAGAGCTAAGGGAGAACAGAGAGCAATCTGATTGGCAACATGTCGTTGTTTTGTGTAAAACAATAAAAAATGTTACAGTATTGTTCGCTCGCTTCGCTATGTTTCGCTCTCAATTTACCGCTGTAATATTGTTGAGAACATAGTCAACATGCTGAAAGCATTGCCGTGCACAATTTGTTTAAACAACTGTCAGTGAAAGCAATGCAGCTAGAAAATGTTAATGAAATGAGTATTTGAAGTACTTTCAGTACAATTGAGTTTTGAAAGGATTACTAGTAATCGCATTTCATCAACACTCGCTGATGCAGCTATTAATTGTTACAGTATTGTTCGCTCGCAACTATGTTTCGCTCTCAATTTACCACTGTAATATTGTTGACATCATAGTAAGTAAACATGTTGAAAACATTGCCCCGGCACAATTTGTTTAAAAACTGTCAGTGAAAGCATAGCTGCATTGCTATGAAAATGTGAATGAAATAAGAATTTTTAAGTACTTTCAGTACAATTGAGTTTTGAAAGGTTAACTAGTAATCGTATTTCATTAGCACTCGCTGATGCAGCTATGTATATAATATTACAAGTCATTGTTGCAAGCCAATGTGGTTTTAGCAGCATGTTGAAGCAGAAAAGTTCAGAAACACTTATAAACTATCTCCGTCTCATAAATATTACCAGAGAGCAATGCAATTATGTTGCCAGCCAGTTAGGACACATGTTGTTGTGAGCGCCGCTAATATTTGGTTATCGGTTAAATCTGTGCACACAAGAAACAACAACTAAAATCGATTTTGGCAAGTTTTCAACAGAGCATTTTTAAATTTTTAAGCGAAAAAAAAACTAATAAAAGCATAAATTCAGGGAATTTTATAATATTTTAATCTGCAATTCAATTCATTATGAAAAAATAGTTAACTAAAGAGAAAAGTTTACAATATAAGCAGTTAAACTTTTTCATCTGTTTTTTTTTTTTAATTTCTAAAACGACTTTGGATGTTATTCCATATGGAAACATTTCGTCTGGAAATCCTAGCTTCAGACAGGCTGCTTTATCCTTTTGCGTCACCGCTCGAAATGCGCTTTACTGCTTGTTCTAATGAAAAAGAGTGCTACAGGATGACCAAAATTATTTATTTTCCTCAAAATTTAACAAAAACATAATTTATTGTGAATTTTTCCGTATGAGAGTTTTTGTTCGCGCGGCCTATTCCGCTCTTGGTGATAAGAGAGAGAGTTTTTGTGCGCGGATTATTTCGCCGAATGATGTAAAAGGCTTAAGTGTACATAAGATTAATCCGAAATATGAAAAATAACTGCATAAAGGCTAAGCTCGAGCTTGATTGTCATTTCAATTTTGAAAAAAAATACTAGTTTATCAATTAAATTGATGACTAAACTCGAATTGGCAGACATTTCACGCCTAAATACAATGACGGCATAGCTTGTAATGGAGTTCTAATTCTATTTAAGAAAATGTTTTGAAAAAATTAGAACCAAACTCAGGTAGATTGCTGTTCCAAAATCATGAAAATAGAATATGGACTGTAGCTGTTAAGTTTTATAGTCACAAAATATACATTTCTTTGCAGCTTCAGTTATATAATTTTGAGCGGTGGTGCATTTGAATACAAGGAATGCAATGAAGTAGGTTAGATTTGGTTATGGTGTTAATTGGAAGTTGGTCTGTATAACCAACTCACTTAGGCCTTGCAGCTTCATTGTAATACCACTGTGCTACACGGGAGCTACATTTATTTTTCTTCGTGGAACCATTTTGTGGCTTTTACGAAGCGCAGGATCGGTACCATAACCAGACAGTTCCGTAAAAGAATTGAAAAAATATTTTCCTATAGAACCTGCTCTGATTTTAGCTGAGGCTGAAAAATTGCAAAGGAAATGCTCAACTGTTTCTTCCTCTTCTTCATCTCTATAACTTCTACAATATTCATGGGAGAAAACTTCTATTTGTTGTTGTAGCAGTAACTTTGCCCTGTCAGTGTAGTGTAATCACCGATCGTATTCGTCTAGCTCATCTAACGGTAGGCCCAGGAAACTGGCAGTTTCGACAGGTTGGGTCCAGAGGGAGTGGGATGTTAAATGAGTGAGTTTAATGGGGCTTATGAAAAGGTGGTTAGTGTCGTGCGGGGTGCCTTCACATACCGGACATATGTCTAGTATGTAGGGGTCGATTCTGGATAGGTAGGAGTTTAACCTGCTTCACTATCCATTCCCAGTCTCAAGGATGGCCTGCCAAATAGCTAATGACCGGCTATGCAAGCCATGATCTTCGAAATATCCTCAATAATGCAATGAAGTAATAATTCAACTTTGCTCTAAATTGACATTAGCTGTTATTCCTTGTGGGCGCAGAAATAATTATCTCTCAGATTGCGAAAAACATTTCCCATCAGAAATCAGAAATAACAAAACATATTTGCTAATTTAATGCAGTACACAACAGAATTTTTTTGAAGAGTTTTTTGACTTCAGCATAGTGAGATTGATAACAACTAACAGACGCGACTGGTAGGCAATATAGATAAAAACTGCAGCCCGCATTATGCAATATCTCACTGGTCCAACCTTAGTGTACTTATGGACATAATATATGCATCGAGTTATTCAGATTTGAAGTTAACCAATAATTAAACACAAGGCTGCTACAACAACAATAACAACAACAAGGCAAAGTTATTTATAATAAAGGCAAACAGTTTGTGTTCACCAGCTCAAGCTCCTGATTGAAGATAACACCAAAGTTTATGGTTTAGAACCACTGGCAATTTTGGAATTGGTCAATTCAATCAATGAAGAGAAGCTTTCGACTGCACGCCAGTCGGTTCTACGTAACCGGAACGACCCGGATTTATATGCGGCCAAGGAGTATCACTTCAGCAGCAATCCACGTATATCTGTAAGGAATGTTTATGCTGCTACAACAAAAACAACAACAACTGCTAATTGAATTGTCTTTCTGCCCTTGAAAGCAAGTTTACAGTTTTAAAACAAAACATGCCAAGGCAATGAGTGTATTGATGCCCAAATTTCTGCCCATCTATTTAACGAAAGGTTAATCAAAAACGTGATAAGTGATACGAATCTGACCAATTTGTTGAAAATTAGTCCGAATTAAAGAAAAATCTTCAAAATGGACGAGATGCCGATCACTTCTATAAACCGCGACTGTTAAGTTTTCAGAATGATGCGAGTTTATTGACGTGATAACGTCTTATAATTCGATGTAGCCGGCTGCACGCACCAAAAAATGCGTGAATACCTTGCTTGAACTGCAAGCGAGAGCGCGGAACAAACGACAAAGAGGCACAATCGGCCACCGCGTTCGGCAACGTTCGACATCTGACTCTGTCCTACTTGAGTGAGCATATATATATATGTATATGTATGTATGTATATGCGCACTTGTATATAAATTCACATATTTGTATTTGCATATGCCTTCTTCCTGTGTGCATGGTAATGAACCATTTCTCTGTTGAGAATAGGACGATGATAGGAAATGAAAGGTGGTGTTTCGAGTGTAATGTGTCTTGAAAAAATTAGATCGATAATGGTGTCTCTTAGTGTTGTAGACTTATTAGCCTCTGATGCACAATCGAAATTGAAGATATCTTTTATGAATTTGATAAATGTTTCGTCATTTTTCACGTTTGTGTAAATGTAACTTGACCTATTCCATTGCAATTCCATTTACCTCCTCCTCTATATCCATACGAAATATCTTTCAAACAAATAAAATTAAACTTTTCTTTTGAAAAATGCAACGATTCCATCAGAATTTTCTTATGACGTTGACACGTTAAACTATCATCAGTAAACCGACTTTACAGACAACCTCTTTTTTTTAAATGACGAAATATTGTCAAATTCTTCAAATAACAAATCGATAACTGGAAATTTATAACTAACGTCCCATGCTCCAACTAGGAGTTAGAGGATCTTATATAAGTAGAGTCTCTCGCTCTCTCTCTCTGCCTCTCTTTTAGCTTCACAGTCTGTGGTAAACCATTGCTTCATCAACAATTCCCCTCCAATTCAGTCTCTCTCTGGCCTAATTTCTCCAATTACGAATGTTCATCGCTTTTAAGTCTGCTTCTACGTCATTAAGCCATCTCTTTCTTGGTCAGCCTCTCTTACTTCCTCCAATTGGACGCAAAGTAAACAACCTTTTTTAGATTCTTTCATTGGGCATTCTTATGATGTGTCCAATCCATCTAATCCGCTGCGTTTTAAGTAGAGTCATCTTTCATGTAATTTCGCTATTAACTTCAACGCTGTTCTTAATGTTGACAATACAAATCAAGAAATAAGATAAGATGATGTGAGATTTTGCATTATCATTATCTACGTCAACGTTAAAACTAACCTCACTTTTTTCACAAACTTTTTGTTTTATTTCATACAATAAACTGTGTCCACATACCAGCAATGGGACTCTATTCTAGTAAAAACAAAAAACAAATACGAGAAATTATAAAAAATTTTGCATTAAAACTTTAATGTCAAACTCATGAGTGTCCTTGTCATGTTTCTCATTTGTGTATATTCGTCCGTCCTCATACTTTTCCTTTCAGCACAAATGCATATTTATTCACGAACTAACAAAATAAATTAAATAGATTTCCTAATGCACAAAAAATTTAACTAGCAAATACATGGAAAAAAAAAACATATTGATAAGTAAAAATATTAAAGATGTGTAAAAACAGAAGAAAACAGAAATAAAGCAAAAATTACAACAAAAATATATATTTAAATTAAGTAAAATATTTATAATGAGAGCGAAGACGGAATTATGTGTACAATTGTAAATTTGATCACTGTAAACTAAAATATACGCATACCCTATACACAAACACACACACACACATACACACATGCATATATATATGCAACATGAATTTCACAAATAAAATTTTACTAAACAAATACAAGATAAGTGATAGGCAAAATAAGCATAAATAGTGAGCAAACTGTAGTGAATTACAAAGCGTTGAAATATGAAAAAATAATGAGCGATTGCATTTTTGTAGTTTTGCACAAGACAAATAAACAATCACCGTAAAATAATAAAAATACAATTTAAAACCAACAATTAAATATTATTACCTAGTAATTGCACGAGTAAGAAATAGGAAAAACAAAAAATGATGTTAATTAAGAAGCACAGACCACCACCACCACCACCACAACACGCAATTTATCCATGTAAACAACCATTATTGATGAGTGAGTGCTCTCTCTCTCATTCATTGTACGGTAATTGCACAAACTAAAGAGCTCACGACTGTAAATACGTACATACACACACACACACACATGCATATGTACATTCATACGAGCATTATTAATAGTTAAAAGAGTAACGCTTGAATGCAGCAAAATGTGTGAATTTAATTTGAATTTAAATTCGTACGAATTTGTAAATAGTCAAAAATCACAAATTTAAAACGCAATTTAGCAATGGAAAATTGTGGATGGAAAAGGCAAATAAAGTAATTGTATGGCTAAGTGTGTGACCAACTTGTGAAAATTAAAAATTAGAAATGCAAGGCGAAAAGTGAAATTAGACATAAATGAATTGATTGAAGCTTACAGAAAGTGAATGTAAAGTATAATAAACATGAATGCGAATTTTAACAAGCAGGCGCCAGAAATCGCAAGCTTATTAGCGCGTTGCGGATGTGTAGTTAAAAAGGGTAAACAGTTAAAAATAAAAAGTATTATTAATAATTAATTGATTTAAATAGCACTTAAGATGCATGTAGAATAGAATAATGAGAGGTTTGCACTTCGACCTAAAGATCTGCATGAGAGCTGAACTAAGGAATATTGCGAAAAAAAAAACAACAAACGGCAGAAAAGGGGAAATAAATGGAGAAGTTTGATGCATAGCAGGCAGAGGGTATTTAATCAAAGTTGCTGCAACAGAACGAAGACTCAAACCACAACAGAGATGAGAGGCGAAAAGTTGAAGGGTACACAGTAGCGCAGATAACGAAAAAGCTAATCCTAAAGTTGTAGGTGTTTTTTGGGAATGCAAAAATTTTAATTTTTTCAATTTTAATCGATGATTCCGATATTCAAAATTCAAATTGTCTGAGCTAATTGTGAAAAAATGCATTAAATCGCCTTGAAAATACTACTTTCACAGTATCAGCTCACGATTCCGTTTTATTGGTTGCATTCGCTGATGTTGGTTAACGCGCAAATCGAATTAGCGGATAGTGTCAAAGTAAATAAATACTCTTTTATATCTACTATATTTACGTATATGTGTATGTGTGTACATGTGTATGTATGGCCCATCGTCCGCAAACAGGAATTCGTGAAAAGTTCTGCTAAAATTAGCAAATTGATACGACTTGATTGCGAGAATTCAAAGGGGTGCGCAATCCGAATTGCGTCAATTTAGAGGAATCAGCTGGTGAGTTGGCGTAATTGAAGAGTTTTGTTAAAAAATTTTTTTTTATTTACAAAAAACTTTACAAAAGAAAAACTGACTAATGGGGAACGCATCTCATCTACAGTTACGTCACGACACAGGTGCGCTCATTTTTTCGTGCGACAATTTTGCGCATTATCATGTCTCAAAACTTGTGAAAAACTGAAATTTCATACAGATCACAATCACTAAAAATTTAAATTAAAAAATTAATAAATGAAATAATTTATTAAATTATTTAAAAAAATATATATCAAAATTGAGTCTAAGTTTTATTAAAAAAAATATATTTACGAATGGTTCGACTGAATTCTCGGTGTCTTAACCTATCAATGTGATTTTCCTACACTTTGTTGACGATTGCTCACTCTGTCTCTCAAATGGCTCGATCGATGGATATTCGCCGCAAGAACCTGAAGCGTTTCTCAAGTGTTCCACTGTGCCCATATTTCAGGGTACTTCTACTAAACTTTATAATGAGGACTACATTCATCCATTTACAGCTTAAACAGTTTTACTTGCGTAACTCAGTTGACAAAAATGGGAAAATTTTTGGATTGGCATTGCTAACCCACCTTTGACATAACCTACTTTTGAAAGCCATTGAAGCGGACTGTGAATTATTACGCAGTTTTTGACAACTAACGGCATCGGTAATTATTAAACTGCAAAAAGTAATATTTTGGAACTTTGGCCTCCAAATTGAACCAATTTTTGATTTTTTAAGCCACTATAGGGCCAGCTTAAACGCAATATTTTTTGGAGACACTTCACAGACCAACATTGCACGACGTGCATCGGGATTCTGTTGTTGTTATTGTAGCAGCATAAACATTTCCAATTCATATGCGGGGAATGCTGCTGTAGGGACAGTCATTGGCAGGATATAAATCCAGGCCGTTCCGGTTACATAGAACCGACGATTGTGGGAACGGAAGTCTCTTACCATTTTCCTCAACTCGCAACCGCCGAATGCTGTCATTAAAGTTTAACCACCACCCAACGCAATCGAAAAGCTTCAGCTACCTCGCGTAATTTTCAGACCCGCGTAATTTTGTATATTTTTTTTCAGTTACGATCTGAATATTGCAGCAAGTTACTCTCCCACTTATCCAGAATCAACCACGACATACTCAATATACAGTGGCTCACAGCTTATTTGATGCAGGTCATACTTTTTTAGAAAAAGAAAGTGACTCGATGTTTATTAAATTTAATAAAAAAAATTGTATACGACTTGTAATGAGATATGTGTGCACTGTTTACCACTACAGAAAGAACAATAGCAAAAACAAAGCATGTGGAGGTATCCCGCACGATACTAAACACCTCCTCATATGCCCTCTTAAGCCCACTCACCTAACACACCTCCTCCGCTGGACCTAACCCGTCGAAACAGCGCGTTTTCTGGGTCAACCGTTAGATGAGATAGACGATGACGATCGGTGACTGCCCCGTACTGAAGTACAACAACAATAACAACTTTTTTTAGGGATTAGGGGTTGTGAATTGGCGTTGCTCAAAATATAACCTAACTTTTAAAATCGTTTGACGACGAATTAAGCCAGTTTTCGTTTTTCTGAACCACTGTGTGGCGGCGAAAAACATTTAAATGTTGAAATCGAAAACTTATTGAAACAAACAAAACCTTTCCATAAATTTTGCTGTTGACTCAAAGAGCAGGTATTCATGCTCCACATCGCAATCTTCGTAAAAAATATAAATATTTTCCTTACGCAAAATTTATTCATTAAAAAAAATTCTATTTATTCTGTTTATTTTTTTTAACTTTGTATAAATAAACTTATATTAAAAAAAAATGTTGTCTATAAAAAAATATTAGTATTCTATTTAATTTTTTTTTTAACTTTGTATAAATATACTTTTTGTCAGACAAACTCTATTTATTATTAGTCTTACTAATTTAACTAAATGCAAATTTATTACTCTTATGTTTATAATTTATGCAAGCCTATGTATGTATGTATATGCGTACATATATGTATATATATATATATATATACATTATAAAAAAATTACTACGAAAAATGTGTAAAAATAAACTTAATATAATTTCAAGAAAACAAATCAAAGTATGTTTTCAAGACCGCTTTTTTTATAACTACTTTAAAACTACTCAAATGAAACAAACACAAAATCGTCTAAATCAAATTCGTTAATTTCTTTCACTAAAATCGCAGCTAATGAGGATTTCCAGCTATTTTAAAGAGGCAGCTGACATTTCAAAGCCTACGCCGAAAAGTAGGCAATACGCCAGTATTGCTGATTGGTGTGCTGCTTGAGCACTCTTCCCCTCTTCTGTTTCTTGTTTGCACGAATAACTGTAGTGTTATAATCATTCGGGCATGCCGACTATTATTTGAGACATGAAACATTTGGAGATATAAATCCTTCATGCCCTGCATTAAATGGTAATCGGGAGAATTAAATATACATATATGACGTATGTATGTATTTGTATATGTCAGAGCTGAACACTGACAAAGACAGGGAACAGCTCTCATTTACTTTCTTGGTAGTGAGAAGATGCGTAAGAGGTATTTACCATACCGAGTCGATATTGTTTTGAACGATTCATTCATTAGTCTCCTCCTTATCGGTAATAATTCAGTCCGTGGAGCTTAGCATCGACGATTTTAAAGCTATTGTTTTCATTATCATGCAGCATTCTCCCTTAAATCCTACCTTAATAGATGATATAACTATTAAAAATATATAGACATCAAGCCCTGTCGAAGCAAAGTAAAATGGATGTTTGATGATTAGAAATTTGATACTGTGCTATTCTGGATAAATAGGAGCTCATCTTGCTCTGTTACTCTTAAATGAAATGCTCCAGGATCATGCGAGTGGTCGATTGTTGTTGTTGTAGCAGTTTACTAATATTGTGTACTAAGCCACAGTATGGGATAATGTCCGACTATGCTGTTCACACGGCGAGAGTTTTAGAAGATGTTAATTATCACCTTGGTGAATGTCATATTTTGTCTGTCGTCCGTTTTGTTTGTAGTCCGTCATAAATAGAGTTTGCCTGTGTATTACTTAACTTCATCTTTGAGATCAAAAAAATGTTGATGTTGTAGCAGAATAAACATTGAGGAATGCTGCTGAAGTGGCAGTCCTTGACCGGATATAAATCCAAGTCGTTCCGGTTACGTAGTACCGATTGTCGTGAAAAAAAAACGTAAATAAAAATATGTTATGCAACTCAACCGAGAGCATATATGTATACTCGTATGTATGTAGAGGTTACAGAGAATGTTAATGAAATGAGAAGGCGCAAACGGTTACTGTTAAGTATTTTGAGTACAATTCAGTTTTGAGAGGCTTACTGGTAAGGGATTTTAGAAGGAATCTACATCGACGATATAGACACCACACTGAATTTTGCAAAACACAAAAATTCAAAACACCACACATCTCTCACCTAAAACAACAACAACACCTCGACATTTCAATTTTTTACTATTTTCTTATTTCTGAAATCATACGCGAATACATACAATTTATTACACAAAATTTGTTTCGACTACATTTGTCTTGGAGTTGTGGCTTAAAGTGAAAAAATTGGTTAAATAAAAGAAAAAAATATTACCGCAAGACTTTGAGTTTTCAAATATACTGTACGCTCTTCTGACGGACACCTCTGTTAAGCAGACACCCTCCCACATACCTCAAATCCAGAAGAGTTAAAAAAAAATGTCTCTCTTTTATTAACTTTTTTAACACTTTTCTCATAAACGGACACCTCCCATAAGCGGACAAGAGAGAGTACACTGTATGTCACAAAAACAACACAAGTTGTGTTATTGTTGTTGTAGCAGCATAAACATTCCCCGTGCATAGGAATGCAGATGAAGTGACAATCCTTGGCAGGATATAAATCCGGATCGTTCCGATTACGTAAAACCGACTGCCCTGAGAACGAAAAACCCAAGTCATCTCTTTGGTTTTAGCGCTTGCGTGATAGGTTAATTCTGTAGCGAATCTCTAATTTAGTACGCGAAAGATGTTATTTCAATCACAATCTACGGTGGTGATCCTCATTGCTGTCAAGTCAACAGCGAACAAATTTTTAGTGATAATTTGCGTGATTTTAGTATTTCTTCGAAGTGCTTTGTACACCCCTTGTTAAGCCCGAATACTTCTGTTTGGCAGATAGTTCAAACTACAGCTTTACCGTACCCGCTTCTAGATGGAAACTTCCTCTATTTTGTTTTGTTCACAACTTACGAATGAAGTATATAGTCGAACACCATCTAATTCTCTTTCCAAATACCAAAATAACGTAATTTATTTGAGCTGCAGCAACCAGGCTACCTAAATGTGATCGCAAAATCAGTTTCACGTTTAACGGCTTCGATTTTATCTGCTCAATTTCCAAGTTGCATTCTATAATTAATTTGTTGCCTTGTTCAGAAGAGGAAGGAAGAAGTTGCAGAAACAAATGTAGCGCAACATCTTTGCCAAAACTTAATGACATCTGCATCGTGCATTTCGTGAGAACTGTAAAAAAGCTAAGTACGGAAAAAAGCACTGTAATCCAAGTACGATACTACCAATTTAATGTACACTTTGAATAGGATGATCTACTTGCATATATCATACCTACTTGCGCAACATTTCTCTTTCGCTGGCAACACGTACTCACAATACAAGTATGCAACATCTGTTGTTGTGAGCCATTAAAAAAATGTTTCTGTATCTTTTGGTGCCAGGCTTTTGTTTCTTTTGTTAGGTACAGGCCGACATAAATTTTGAACCAAGAAGCAGAACACATTTTTCTGAAGATTTCTGAAGTACTGAATAATAAATAAATAAATATTAAATAAACCTGAGCTCAGAATAGCCCCGAAATATATGCTACAATACAATACAACAATAATGTTGCGTAACCTCAAATATCAAAAATTGTGTTTCTTGAACTTCTAGGCTGGAATATCTCGAAAAGGTGTTATGTTGGATTTATTGTATTATCAGATTCAAATTCCGCACGGCAGGAATCTTCGGATAATAGCAGTCTAGTTTTTAATTTTGAAATTTTGTGGGCATCTAATGATTGAAGAAATTTGTTTGGGGTTAAATATTTATCGACACTAAATTTTCCATTCCCACTGCGGTTTGATTGATTGAGTATAAAATATTTCAATTTTTGTTTTCTTTATCAACTATTGCAACTACCGAACTGTTGTTTTTTTTTTTTGTATTAAAAAGCAATTTATGAAATAAAGTTGCCTATGGCAAAACGAATTACAGTTTCTCCCAAACTTTAAAATTTCTCCCAAGCTTTACAGTTTCTCCAAAATCTTTGGAATCCACTTATTGCCTAAAAACTTCACTCCTTACTAATATAATCTCAATTGAGTTGAAATATTACTAATTTTGCATAAAATGATTTTTTATAGAGAGAACATTGTAATTAAGAGATGTGAATTATAAAATACAGTGACATGCACATAAATAATCGACGAAACAAAACTAAAAAAACGTATTTAACACAGAATACCAAAAAATTTTGCCGCATGAAATAAAATGAAATTAACAAAAAATTAAACGTAATTTAAAAATGAGAAAATGTGATCTACATGTCGTTGTAAAATACATACATACATACATACTATTTATGTGTAGACTAAGCGACCGTTATATGCAGCAAATGTAATTTAACAAAGTAATGTAAAGAAACAAAGTGACCGTCATTATTTTTGATTGGCAATATTTTCAACTCGACAATTTAGGTGTTTTTCTTGCGTGGGCACAAAACTTAATGTAAAATGTAGACATCAGAAAAAAAAACAAAAAAATTCGCACATATATATTTATACACCTACTATTTTTCCGGACCAATTGGAAAAGCAAAAGCAAAGCTTCTATAGCTGCTGTAACTTACTTCTCAGCTTAAAACTACAAAAAAAACACACACACACACATATGTACGTATACATTTATGTATTGATGTGAAATAGTTTATAAAGAGTGCAAATGTGCATAAATAAACACACACACACATACAAATAAAAGGCGAATAGAAATAAAAAATAAAATATTAGTAACAGCTAAGCATAATGAGATTAGAATTATAAAGATATATATTATAAATATAGTATATACATACATATACATATATTAATGAGAACAGAAAATGAAATGAATAAAAGTAAAATAAAAAAAGATATTTGGGGAATTTTTATTTTTCGTGGAAAGAGCGGCTGCTGTTGTAACAGAGAAAACATTTCATAAATTTTTTTTTATAACGCTCTTTGATCGGATTTAAGGCCGGGTCGTTCCAGTAACGAGAACTGAGTGTCGCAGCGTCTGAAACCAATCACCTCTTGGCAGATACATTTAAATCATATCTCATCTGATGACATCTTCAGGGGGATGCTTGCTCTCTAAAATTCGTCCCAGGCAGATGCTGACGGTTGTTGTTGTTGTAGCAACTTAAACATTCCCCATACAGATACTGGGAATGCTGCTGAAGTGACAGACCTTGCCTGGATATATGGAAATCCGGGTCGTTCCGTTTACATAGAACCGACTGTCGTGGGAACGCAGATGCTGACAGTCTTCCAGCTATTTTGGTCAAGAATCTGGTGTTTTTAACAAGCCTTTATCTACAGGCACTTTTTAAATCAGTGGAAATTTAAAATCATTACACCTTTTTTTAAAAGCGGAAGAAAAAATTATGTTGGCATTTATATGCTCTCCAACTTATAAAGGGTTGTTAAATTTCAAGGGCCGATGTTGAATGTGAACCACACCTAAACGTCAACGACACCGTGGGACTTCTTTCTTTGGGGTTATTTGAAAGAAAAGGTGTACGTCGATAAGCCAGCAACAATTCAAGAGCTAAAGGATGAAATAATTCGGCACATTAACGGCATAGAACCTTAATCATGCCTCAGCGTCATCGAAAATTTGGACCATCGGATGGAGATGTGCCGCGGAGGCCGCAGCGGCCATTTGGCCGACAGTTTGTTCCATACGTAATTGAGCCATACTAGTATTATCATAATAAAGAGAAATGACAATAATTTCCTAAAAAAAATTGTATTTTATTCAAAATTAAAATTTCAAGGTCCGGTGAAACTTAGCCACCCTTTATATGCCGATTACCAAGCTATCAAGAATCTCTAAACTGTTTGAATGCATTGTAAAGGACAAAATTTATTTCGCTGTTAAGTCTTTAATTAACACAAAGCAAACAGGTTTTGTAACTAGATGGAATGTGGAAATGCAGAAGCAAATAATAATTTTTTGTTGTTGTTGGCATGATGAGTTTTACGATCATCATCCTTTATGTAATTAGAAGCAGTTGGAGCGGCAGTAGTAGCAGCAGCAGCAACAGCAGCAGTTGCAGCAACAACAGCTTTGGCAGTAGCAACAGCAGCAGCGTATGTATTTGTGTCAGCTGAGACACCAGATACATGAGTTAGAGAGCCACAAGTCTCAGTTGAGATTAAAGATGTAGAGGCAAGAGAGGTTGGAGCTGAATAAATACTCTGATTATTGGCATTGTTGGTGCTCGCATCGGCACGTAAAGTATGTATGAATTTGCGCAGTGAGAACATTGATCGACGGCATTAATTTTTCAATACAAAGTTTGCTCTTCAATGAGTGTAGCTCAGATTGAAGTGATTCAGTCCTTTTTAAAAGTCATTGTTTATCAACAAGTATTCCGTTGACTTTAGCAACAACAAATGCATTTTGCTCTCTAAGAGTAAGAATCTCAGTAAACAACTGCTTCAAAGTTATTTGTTCTTTAGCATCATTTAACTGAATTGTTGTACCGGAATCGTTCATATTTTAATGAGTCGGATGAGATTTATCAGGCAATTTTCTTATTTTGCAGTCATTAAGCATAATTGCTGCGTTGACATAGAATCCGACATAGACTATCTTGTAAGTCTTCCATCACCACACTTGCTATACGGTAGTGTATTCCAAGCGGAAGTATGCGCTATCTGGTATGCTGCGAAAACTCTCTTAGAAAAGAGAATATCACTAGAGGATATCCGCTTTTTCACTGACAGTCAAGCGGCCGTTCGAGCACTCAGCTCCTCTTATACCCACTCAGATGTGCTTCGATCCTGTCTGTCATCTCTTAACGAGATAAGTGTTCAGAATTCTGTCCAAGTCATCTGGATACCGGGTCACAGTGGATTCGAAGGTAACTGCAAAGCTGATGAGCTCGCGAGAGCTGGAGCTGCGCAATCAAATGTTAGTAACTTACCCACAATCCACATTCCGCTCTCAACATGTAAAATGCTCATCGATCGAGAATTTCACAGCATTGCTGATCGGAGGTGGCGAGTGGAAACTACTTGCGTTACGACCAGACAAATCTAGTCATCTTACAATCTGAAACAGACACAAACCCTTATAAGTCTTTCGAAACACGAACTAAGGCATATAATATCTCTTATCACCGGCCACTGCCTTTTGGGCACTCAGACACGTCGGCTCGGGGTTCCTCAAAACGACCTGTGCAGATACTGCGAGGACGAAGATGAGGAAGTATCGAGCAGGCATTTGCTGTGCAGTTGTCCCGGCCTAGCCAGAAGTCAACTCTTCTAGGCTCTCCAACAATTGACAATCTTTCAGTACTCTCGGACTGAAAATCGAATCTCTCATTAAATTCTCGAAACGAATTAATATCGCACCCTAAATACAAAAGGGTCACAACTCAAAATGTACTTCTGCTCAAATATGAACGAGACGTTATCAATAAAACGGTCCGCGGATGACATATGGCAAAAATAAATTTTTTGTTTTTTGGTAGGACTGTTATAAGCTTACATGGTAAATTTCAGCGTGATATGTCACATAGTTTGTTTTCTGAAATTTTGAGTTGTGACCCTTTTGTATTTACGGTGCGATGTCTTGGACCAAAATCTATAGTAAAAATCTCGGTTAGGTGGGGAAATCATATAACATAATAAGCTCTAGGGCAACACAACGGACCCAACTTGTGGTCTATGTGGCACTCCGATGCGGGGTCACCCTTAAACCAAACCAAACCAAAAATAAAAATAACAAAATAAATAAAATAATAAAATAAATAAAAATATAATAATAAATAAAAAAATATTAAATAAAAAATAGTAAATAAAATAATAATAAGTAAAATAAAAAAATATATTGTATATTAAAACAAATAATAAATAATATAATAAGTAAAATATAAATAAAAACATAATAAATAAAATAATAATAATTAAAATAATAAGTAAAAGTAAAAATAAATAAAAATAAAAATCAAAAAAGTTATAAAATATTAATAAATAAAAAATATTAAATAAAAAATAATTTATTTATTTATTTATATAACAAACGCCAATCGGCAATATACATACAAATAAAAAAAGGGTACAGAATCAGAATTTATAGAGAGCTGGTAAGTAATACAATGATAAAGAATATGGGACAGACGGTTCTTGAGATAAATCTATAGGATGATATTTTTGGCATTTCGCAGAAAAGTATCGTAGGTTCCACCATAGAAATCGAGAACTCCATGAAGTGAGTTGACGCTGATGGCTATTCTATTGCACGGGCCGTGATAGACGTAGCTTTTGTAAGTAGCGACTGTTTTCAGTAGAGGACTATTCCTAAGAGTGAGACCAGCCGGGGCAAGCTCGAAGGAGCTGCGTACTTCCGGGGCATCAATAATACCATTTACCACTTTATAGAAGAACGCCAGATCAGTTATGCGACGGCGAGCCCGCAGACTGTTGATGTTGTACCGAATGTAGATATCTTCTGTAGCTGAAGCGGTTGATGATGAATGTCGGAAGGCTAAGGTCTTGCAGAGCTTACGCTGCACTCTTTCAAGTCTAGTAATGCCTGCTTCAGTGTATGGAGACCAGATTATGGATCCGTACTCCAGTATTGGAAGAACTTGAGTTTTGAAAAGACAAATCAGGGAGTAGGGATTCTTGAATTCCTTACTATTCCTAGTTATAAATCCGAGTATCTTAAAAGCTCTCTGAGTTATTCCGTCTATGTGCTTGTGGAAAGTTAGTTTTTTGTCAATCGTGACACCGAGGTCTTTGATGTCATCCACCTTCCTTATTTTATCACCATTGAGTGTGTACACTGCAGGTAAGGGAGTGCGCGATTTCGAGAAGCACATCACAGCACACTTTTTAAAGTTGAGATCCAGTTTGTTCCTTGCAGAACCCCAGAGTTAGCCACATATTCATTGGATAGGTGGCCATCCACTTTGACCTGCAGGTGCCTACCAGCTTGATATGACCTAAGCCAGTCTAACGCTTTGCCGCAGACGCCATATTTCCTGAGCTTGTATAGCAAGATGTCATGGTCAACTCGATCGAACGCTTTTCTGAAGTCAGTATAGATGCTATGAACACAGGTGTTGGTATTCAGTGAGTTCAGTAGATAGTTGGTGTAGGCGAAAAGGTTAGTTGACGTTGAACGGCTACTAATAAAACCATGCTGTTTTGTGGTAATGATTGGATCAAAAGCAGCAGAGAGTTTCGGTAGGATCAGCTTTTCAAAAAGTTTAGCCAAGGCCGACTGAATGCAGATCGGCCGATAATTCGTGACTGTATTCTTTGGACCTTCTTTATGAATGGGGCTGATGTACGAGAGTTTCCAGTCTGTAGGAAAAACACCACACTGCAGAGACGATTGGAAAATGTCTGTCAGCGGTTCACAGAGGCCATTGGCGCAGTTCTTAAGAAAGGCATTCGGTAGGCCATCAGGTCCCGCACCTTTACTAGGATCTACGGAGTTCAGTTGCTTGAAGACATTATCAAAGGTAACCTCAAAGTCATTTAAGTTTACCGATTGCGTGTAAGGGTGTGAGTGTGCTAGGGCTACGCTATCGCTAGACACCGGTGCATATATGCTTTTAAAGAACTGTGCAAATAAGTTACTGATCTCTACGCCACTTGATGCTGATTGATTATCCCAGACCATGGATGCTGGAATAAATAAATAAAAAAATAATAGATAAAAAACTAATAAATAAAAAAATAGATAATAAAAAAATAATAAATAAAAAAATAATAAATAAAAAATTAAAATTAAATTATTCTTATATTCATTGGAGGATTAATATTGAATTTCAACAACATAAGTAAAAAGTTATAATTTTCTTAAAGGTTCGGAAAATTTATTTGTCGTTTATATATTGATTTACAATTATATTCCTATTATAATAATATTACTTAGTGGTACAGATGGTGCTTAAATACAACTAATTCTCTTTTTAAACGAACAACATTTTTTTCACACGAATTTTTTTCTTTTAACGCGATTTTCAATATTTTATGAAGTTTTCTTTAATCTAATCCAAATAGAGTGAGATTTCTCGAAACATGTACACGAAGCGTTTAAATTAGTCTCAGGAAAAGTCTCGAGACTCGGTAGATTTTGCTCTCGCCGTTTAATAATATATTTCTTATAATATATTTAATAAATTAAAATAAGTAAGCACAAAATAAATTCTTAAGTGAACTCTAAACATTTTTTTAATATTGTTTTCACCTAATTCTCTTTTTACGCGAACTTTTTGGGAACGCATTTAGTTGTTATTTTTGAAGCCATAAAATCGTTTAACTTAACTATTTTCATGTCATGTCATTTTAGTGGCCATTAAACCGTTTAACTTAACTATATTTTAAGACATGGCACTTTTGACACTTTTGAAAACAGTGAATTATCACATCGGCATTTTTGCATAATTTGCCTTTCGAGCCCAATTTAGTTGTAGATGGGGTATTATTTACATGTGTGTATATATGTATATGTATGTATGTATGTACATATATGTTTTATTTTCCTTCAATTGCTCTTTGCATTTCGTGCGGGTCCTGTACAACTACTGAAAACTCAAGCTTCAACATGCCATGGTGGCTCTTTGGAAAGGCACCAGGTAACCATTCAATTTTGAAATTGTTTTTATATTCCTATAATGGAACAAAAAATGTATTTGGTTTCATGCATAATGAGCTTATAAATAAAGACGAGTGAAAAAACTTACACTGCTACCGCTTTCGAGCCAAATATGCGTCTTATACAGTGAGAGCTTGGGATACACACGCTTGTGTTTTCCTTTCGGAGCGGGCATAATTGGTTGTCTTACATAGGGCACAAATATGCCATCGGAATTGTATTCAAAAATACGTTCGGTGTCGAGTGAGATCTGGTATACACAAAAAAATTATTTATTTAAAAAAAAATTATTTAAAAAAAAAAATTATTTAAAAAAAAAATTATTTAAAAAAAAATTAATTATTTAAAAAAAAATGAATTATTTAAAAAAATATAATTATTTAAAAAAATATAATTATTTAAAAAAGAAATTAATTGTTTAAAAAAAATAATTATTTAAAAAAAAATTATTCAAACAAAAAAAAATGCATTATTGAAAACAAATTAATTATTAAAAAAAAATAATAATTATTCAAACAAAAAAAACTATTTATTTAAACACAAAAATTCATTTGAAACACAAAAATTTATTATTAAAACAATAACTAATAAATTATATAAAAAAAATTAATTATTTGAAGAAAATTAAAAACAAATGTATTATTTAATTATTACAAAAATTATTTATTTAAACAAAAAAAATTAATTATTTAAACAAAAAAGTTAATTACTTAACAACAAAAAATAAATTATATAAACAAAGAAAATTAATTATTTAAACAAAAAAATGTATTAAAATATGGAAATAAAAAATTAATTATAATATTTAAATAAAAAAATTAATTAGAGTATTTAAATAAAAAAATTAATTATTTAAACAAAAAAATTATTAAAAAAAAATCATTATTTAACAACAAAAATTGTTCAAACAAAAAAATTATTAAAAAAAATTAATTATTTAAAAAAAAAATTATTTAAAAAAATTAATTATTACAACAAAAAAATGTATTACTGAACAACAAAAAATAAAGTATATAAACAAAAAAAATTAATGATTTAAATAAAAAATATAAATTATTCAAACAAAAACAAATTAATTATTTATACAAAAATAATAAATTATATTAACAAACAAAAATTAATTATTTAAAAAAAAAAATTAATTATTAAACCAAAAATAAATTAATTATTACAACAAAAAAAAAAGATTTATTTAAACAAAAATAATAATTATTTAAACCAAAAAAAAATAATCATTAAAAGAAAATTATTTAAAAAAATTAATTATTTAAACCAAAAATATTAATTACTTAACAACAAAAAATTATTCAAACAAAAAAAATTACATATTTAAACAAAAATAGTTATATGAACAAAAAAATCAATTATTTAAACAAAAACAACTTACTGATTTAAACACAAAAATTAATTATTCAAACAAAAAAAAAATAGTTATTTAAGCAAAAAACTAATTATTTAAAAAAAAAATTTAAAAAAAAATTAAATTAAAAAAATTAATTATTTAACCAAAAAACAAATAAATATTTAAACAAAAAAACTAATTGTTTAAACAAAAAAAATTAATTATATAAACCAAAAAATTAATTATCTAAACAAAAGAAAATTGGTTATTTGAACAAAAAATTAATTATTTAAACCAAAATAATCATTTAAATAAAAAAATTTGATTAATGCAAAAAGCTCGATAATTTATTTTTACATTTTTTGTTGTGAAAATTCGTCGAATCGTTGTTGCATTGGAGAAATACCAAACATATTTGAAGAGCCCTTTGTATTTCCCCGCTTTTACAACCGTTGTACTGTTAGGTGTACGCAGCTTAATACCGGTGCTGAAGCGTTTGCTAAAATGCGCAAATATTTCCTGCAAAACAACAAGCAATGCTATAGACGATTTGTTAATTTAATGCAATGTGTAGAACACGGCGCATATTTACTAATAAAAAATACTAATAATATGCTAATTTTAAAACCATAAAATAATAAGCCAAGCAGCAAAGTCCCACCTCATGTACATGAAAAGTGTGTTCCACATTTCTTTCTTCTACTGTACCGACACTTTCGTTGATCACTTCAATCACATAATCCAACCAGGCAGAAAAGGCAAGCGAGGGTTCTTCAATCTCATTTGTTTGGCTTCCAACATTCGTTTGTTTCTCCTCCGACTCCAATGTTCCATTAATAATTAGCGATCTCTTTGCCGGTAGTGGCGGAAATTTGCGCGTATTTACTTCATTAACCAGCTCAGATGCTTTCACCGGATATTTCTTCACCATGGCTATTGTTGGTAACTCAATTGGTGGTGCTTCAACCACTTGGTTTGTTTTCAGCAACGAATTACTATCATAATAAGCTGAGTGCGGTGTGGTGCTTGGCGTTTCCAAAACGGGTGACACTTCATTGCAGCCAATAGTAGAGGCTGTGCTATTTAATACTGGCGCTTCAAGGATGCTTATACCATTGCCAAACCATGTTTGCTCTTGCTGTAGAGTGATATCGTCAGTTGTCGATAGGTCAATTTGATCGGTAAGTTCGAACTGATCCATTAGCTCGATTTTACAATCGCTAAGCTCCAGGTGTGCTGTCGTTAAGTTGCTGGCCAAATTCGATTGCACCGCTTTAACACCATTGATGGAGGGTGCATTGTGCAGTTGTATGTCCTCCACGTCCTCTGCCGTAATGGCGAAACTTAAACCGAGATTCGGATCACCAGGATGTAATATATCATTTTGGTTTGTGGCTGCATTTGTGGGCATGCAATTATCCGAAATATTTTGGCTTTGCAAATTTTCCACGGAGTTGAGTGGATAGTTGAGGATAATATCTTCGAAATCGGGAATATTCTGTGGAAAAGATATTTAAGTAATAAATATTAGAAGCAAAACGTAGTAGGTATTAAAAATGCATTAGTCAGAAGGTATCGAAATTATTTACATTGATAAAGTGAAATAATTTATTCAATAATTTTATCACACAACTACTCACTCCATCAGACATAAAATCATTATTGTAAATAAAAATATCGTCCACTTGACGACTATCACTTCTTTCCATGTCGAAGTTGCCACCAATGTCTATGCTTAAACCGAACAGTGCATCCTCCTGCGTTGAGTCCACAATGGGTGTCTCAATACTAGTTGGCATCCAGTAGGATTTAAGTGCGCTTGCGAAGTTCCCATATGCCGTTTTACCTTTTCGGTTACTTAGCACTGCCGCTAAGACTAACAAAATATGGTCACACACTTCTTCTTGCATCACGACTGAATTGTCTGGCTCGACTATGATTTTGAGTTTTTTGCAGGAGCAAGAATATATGCCCTTTCGCGTGGAGATACCATTGCTTACAGCTGTAACATGTAGCCGGCCAGCAGGAAACACTTTCGACTCATCACACCTGACCACAAACAATGAGCTGGAAATACGTTGCACAGCGGGCACACTATTTTCTTCTTGTTGGTAGATGCTCCACAGCCGTTTCTTGTGCTCTTCATCCAAGCCGTTCAAGTTCCAAAGTACATCGCGAGAAATGGAAAATACTTCTGCTTGTGGCAACGAATCTACATTTGTGGTATTGCAGGCTAAAATGTGTTTGCAAAGCGTTGAATTGTTGATGCCGCTAGGGCAACAACTGTAGCATTCGAATGTTGTCGAATCGCTTCCGCATGCGGCTGTTGATAGCACAAAATTACGTGGCTGTGCATTTTTTTCCTTACTACGCAGAGAATACAGTGTTTTGCGTTTATCCAAACTCTCTAAGCGTATAGGATCTAAAGGTATATGCAGACGCAGCGCATCTTTTCTCAACTTACAGTCTTCATTGCGACATATAGAACTACGCACACCATTCAATTGACCACAACCTGGACATCGCTTCAAACCTCGCAAAGATCCGCGCGCAATTGAAGACGGTACGAATTCAAATCTTTTTGGTAAATTTACTTGAGCCGTACGCCCCTGGTCAGTCATTTTTCAACAAACGAAAAATTCCCTATTTTCTGTTACTGTTTTTGTTGTGGTTTTCTAATTTTGCACAAAAGTAAGGCAGAAGGCACAAAACAAAGGCCACACACAGTGTTGTAAATGACTAAAA
>JAYXIM010029644.1:0-46460 GCA_037575425.1 Anastrepha fraterculus | reverse complement strand
GAATCAGCTGGTGGGAGAAATTGATCGTTGTACCTTCCCCTTCCACTAGAAACCGGTCCCAGTTCGCTGGCAACAGCGGTGCAGTCAACATCGCTCCGGGCGTGAAAGCTGTTTTAAAACTGTGTTAGGATTTTGCAGTGGCGAAAATGCAGCGATCGTTGGAGCATCGTTACTCGATAAAATTTTGCGTAAAGCTAAACAAAACGAGTACCGAAACCATTGGGCTACTCAAGGAGGCTTACGGGGACCAATCTCTGTCCAGTGCCCAGGTAAAACGGTGGCGCAAGCCGTTCAAGGAAGGCCGGGAGGACGTCGAAGACGAACAGCGATCTGGAAGGCCTTCGACGACGCAAACAGACGAAGATGTGAACCGGGTTCGTGAAGGAGTTTGTACTTCCAGGAAGCACTGTAAACGCGGCATTTTACAAAGAAGTGCTCCTTCGGCTGAAAAACCGCGTGGCCCGGGTTCGGCCCGACCTCGTCAACAATTGGACCCTTCATCACGACAATGCGCCGGCGCACACCGCCTTCCTCTGCATTGGCCAAGAGGGGGGTTCCGGTGCTTTCCCATCCTCCCTACAGTCCAGACCTGCCCCCTTCGGACTTCTTTTTGTTCCCGCGCCTGAAAAGAAAGCTGAAGGGGAGGCGTTTCGACTCCATCGAGGCGATTCAAAAAACTGTGACAGCCGAATTGTACGCGATTCCGGCGGATGAGTTTAAAAAATGTTTCCTACTGTGGATGGACCGCTACCAGCGGTGTATTGACGCTCAAGGGTGCTATTTTTTAAGTTGTATAAGCCAAAAGGTTTAATAAAACTGCTTAAAAAAAATAAGGCTCATTACTTTTCAATCAAACCCTGTAAGGTGGTGGAACAAAGTAGGAATAGCCTTACCATCTTGAGCGTAACCCTTAACGTTGCCAACAAAAAAGCTAACGAACTGGCAAGAGGAATTCAGCCATGAACAACATTCTTGCAGAATCAGTACTCACACCACTGAGAGCAATCAAGAGTGCAATTTCCTCGACATACCTTCGCATCGAGGATTGTAAATGGAGCCATCAGACGACATGCAAAATTAGCATAACGTCATGGCCCACCTACAGCCACAACCAAGCGTCAACATTGACAAATATGAAAAGAAGAGATGCCTGCAGACTCACGGCAGTGATAACTGGTTTCTGGGCCCTAAGAGAGCAGGCAGCCAAAATGGGTATCCCTCACAACACACACTGTCACAGTTGTAAGCAACCAGAGAAAAGGAAACTATCTTCCACTTCCTCTGTGAATGTACAGCAGTATGGAAGGCGAGGATGATAACTCTTGGCAAACCGCTCTTCGAAAACCTTGAAGAGTTGGCCGGCACAGACGCAAGCGACTTTATGAGGTTTCTGAATCGCACCGACTGGATATAGTCGTGAAAGAATAACCGTACAACTTGTTGGTGGCGAGGATGTGGCAGCAAAATGGTGCGGAAGAGCTAATTGGATTCGACCAATCAACCAACCAACGCCTGTGCTCACAATAATAGCAGCGCGACCTTGTGCACAGTTTTGTTTATTTGTTTTGTTTTGCTTATTTGTTTGTTCTCTCTTAAATTTTTATTTTATTTTATTATAGAAACATAGTTTATACAAGAACAAAAATGATATAACTAAATGTTTCAAATCTTGAACAAAATTAAAAAAATTCAACGAATTTGCATTAAGTTTTTAAACCTTTTGAAAATAATTTTTAGAGACATTTTCAGTATGCGGCCAATTATTTTGTGGGCAATTAAATTTTAGTACAATAAAGAGGAAGTTTTAAGTGACCCAGTGGCTGGCGGATGCCCAGTTTGGGGAGAAGCTCTTCGGAAGGGCTTTAATATTACTAAACAGGGAAGGGTGAAAAGGAGTGCTTACACTGGCAGTGCTGCTCTGAATGTCGTTTTGCACTTACAGCCATCGACTTTCACCTTATTTCTAGCGCTGCTCAAAGTGCAATCAGGTTACAGGCAATCTCTCAAGGGACATGGTGGTATTTTTAAGCAGTTAACAGCGCATTTCTCTAAACTTCTGTACAGATCTCTTTATCCGCAAACTGGAGTTTGACGGTTCATGCTAGTGCAATCTTAGGATTCAGGACGAGGGCAATATCTGCACCGAAGCTGGAAACTCCATCTGCACTACAAGCTGGAATTGGGAGTCCGAGCAGTGGCTTTCCTTAAATCAGTCAATTTATCTATTTCCTTAAAACTGCCGCATACTGCTAATGTGTTTTCAGGCAGAAGTCTTTGCGATCTTGCAGGCATGCATAATAGCTTAGGCAATGTGGGAGCGAGGAAGATCTTAACGTTTTTTCCGATATGTCAAGCTGCGATTATGGTCTGACGATACCATGGTGCAGATACAAACTGGTCAACTCCTGTAAGGAGGATATTAAATCTCTTGGGTGTGTAGATAACACTTCTCGTGATCTGTGCTCCAGGATATAGGAACATACATATAGAGTAAATGAAATTGCTGATGAGCTTGCTAGAAGGCGGCGACTGAATTGCCTCCCAGGTCTCCTCCCGATGATTGTTAAAGTGCAATTGCACAACTTATTTATCAGAAACAGCGCAGACCAAATGGAGCACCATTTCTTCGTGTGCTATTTCGAAAACCTTTTGGCACCAGTACAATAGACCCAGGGCGAAGAAAGTTCTTGGAGAATCCTCGTCATTCAATTTCCAAACTCGTAGCTGAGTTTATCGGCCACTGGACGATCGGCACACACGCAGAAAAGCTTAGTTTGTCATTTAATCCCTATTGCAGAAGTTTTGGGGACCTTTCAGAGAAGGAGACTGTTGAGCATTTTCTCTGTTAATTGTCCGGGTTTGGTAGCTAGACGATTAGGGTAACTGGGTAGCTTCTTTCTTCGACAGCCTGGAGCAGTGCGCCAACCTAAATCCCATGATACTTCTCCATCACATCAACAGTTCTGGTTGGCTGATATCTGATGGATATCTGCCGGTTGAAGATCTCAAAATTGTATCAAAACGGCGCTTTAGTGCTACTGGAGGAGTTAGCAATCAAAACTATCATGTTTGGTGTGTTTGAAGACCCACCCATTGTCGTATGCATCCTGAGTTTCTGGCTGTTTGGTGTAATCTTAATGCAGCTTCATTATTGCCGGCCGCCGTAGTGCGTGGCTACCATTCGGGAGTGCATAGATTCAAATCTCCAAAATCATAGAAAAAGTTTCTTCCAATAGCGATCGCCCCTCGGCAGTCAATGGCAAACCTCCGAGTGTATTTCGGCCATGAAAAAGCTCGTCATAAAAAACCATTTGCAGTTCGGAGGCGGTAAAAAATTGTATATCCTTTCTTTGGTGGAACAACATCAAGACGCATGCTACAAATAGGAGCAGGAGCTCGGTCAAACACCTAACAGAAGTGTACGCGGTAGTTTTTTTACTTATTTATTTTTAATATTTATTAAAAATTAACAGGAGAGGCAAAGCAAGAGCAGAACAATGTTTGAAAAGACCAACTGAAAGACCATCAGCATCCTTTTTGTGTAGGGGTTTAGGACTAAAATACCCTTCTCAACATCTTCCAATGACAGGTTGAAACACCCAAAGTTAAGAAACGAAGTAGTATAGGACAGACCCAAAAACTTCGGACTGGATTTACAAGGTCCGGCATTCGAAGTGTAATCAATTAAAAATACCATA
This sequence comes from Anastrepha fraterculus, assembly GCA_037575425.1. Classification (NCBI taxonomy): domain Eukaryota; kingdom Metazoa; phylum Arthropoda; class Insecta; order Diptera; family Tephritidae; genus Anastrepha; species Anastrepha fraterculus. Next base: position 42,762 of record JAYXIM010029644.1, on the reverse strand, counting down.
AATTTAGTTTGGAAAACTATTTTTATTCAATTTGAAGTAAAAGATGTGCGAAAATAACACAAAATTAAGAATCAATTTACTTTTGCTCGATATGACCACCTTTTGACTTTACTAAGGCTTTGAGACCATGCAGAATCGAATCGCAAGTTGCCCGAATGTGACTCGCAGGTATTCTAGCCCACTCGCTGACAATGGGTTTTTCAGCGCCTCTAGATTAGTGAATCATTTAGCTCGCACCTTACTCTCCAAAATGGCCCAAAGAGAATAATCCATCGGATTCGCATCTGGTGAATTCGAGAGCCATTGTGTGGACGTTATGAAGTTCAGCGAGCTTTGTGAGACGGTGCCGAGTCCTGTTGAAACGTCCATGGTCTGCCAATGAAATGTTTGTCTGCCCACGGCTTCAAAGCAACCTCCAGAACACTTTTCCGATAATATTTCACATTTACACCTTGACGCCAGGCTCGATCAAAACGATTGGAGAGCGCCCATCTGCAGTTACAGCGGCCCAAACCATTATCTTTTGCGAGTGCGGGTGCTGCCTGGTGGCCAATCGATGACTTACATTCTCGTATGAACGGTCAGTCAAATTAACCCTATTGTTTTGGGAGTTTACGAATTGCTCAATTTGAAATATTTTCCTCGTCAAAGAAAAAAACACAATGTTCGGAAATTCATCGCTTTCGGCCGAGTAAGGCAACTCCTTCGCTCTCTCAAGCCTAACTTGATGCTGCTTTGGTGTGAGCTTGTGCGCCTTTTGGATATTGTAAGGCTTAACTTTGAAATCATTTTTCAGTATGCGGCGGATACTACGGTCAGATATTTTCAGTTCATTCGCCATTTGATTGGCACTTCGTCGGGAAATTCGTTCAAGTCGCTTCTTCACGTTTTGAACCATTTCACGTGACGCTGCAGTCCTTTGATGACCACCTCTATGACGTTTCGCTATGTTACCAGTATCATTGTAACGAGTAATGGTGCGATAAACAAAGGCTTTGCTAACTTTGAGGCGCTCGAGCTCACGAACAATCGCTGGTTGTTATTTTCTAGCCAAATATAATGCAATCACACTATTACATTTGAAATCCATTACTGAGTTTCTTTTTTTACGTTTACTCTCGACAAAATAGTTCCGCGCGCTTGTAAACAATACTCTGGACTGTCCTTTAGCCAACTAACTGACAACTGATGCCCATGCATCAGCTGCGCGAGCGTTCTGAAGTTGGCTACACTTCGAGTGCCGGACCCTGCATATCGTGTGCTTTCCTATTTAAATCTTACTAATTGCTCGCAGCAACTATTAAGCGCAGACATCCGCGTGCCAAGAAGTCTGTCTGATCAACGTGGCCGCGCATAATTATTTGATTGCTTTCGCTTCTTCATCTGGCATTTAATTTCTATTTAAGCGACACTTCATTTCTAATTCATATTAACATTTCTGTCACATTTTCATCCTAATTTCATTACATTAGCGACAATTGATTGCTCGAAGCAGAAATGCATTTATTTATTATGGCCAGTTCGTGGCTCAAGCCTTCAAGTCTTCAAGTCTGCCGTTCGTTGTCCAAATAGCGAACTGGTTGCGCTACATTTATGCTCTACGCTTATCAACAACTCTTCACACTTTCAAATCAACCAATTAAGTAGAGTACGTTGTTGTTTTTGTTTTCATGTTGTTTCTATGTACTTAGGTTAGAGCAGCAGTAATTGCCGCCACTCAGCTGTGGCAGCAACAGCATGACAGCAACATGATTACTTCGTGAGCAGCAATTAATGGCAGCGATTTAAACTCATTGCGAGCATTTTACAAACATTAAAATGTGAACAAAAACCAAACAGCAAAGCAAAAAAAAAGCACACAAAGAAAAAACAGAAAAAGCATTCAACTAGAAAATGTAGCAGCGAAAAATGTTGAAGCGTTATGGTGGAAAACCTGAAGTTGTGAGTGACCGTAATTATTTCTGATTATTTGTAAATTACATGAGGCCATTGGGAGGTACTCGTACATATGTACATACATACATACAAGCGCTACTATGATACTTAGCACCGCGCACACTGCAACATACCTACTTGCAACATGCGCAAGCAAGCAGCTGTGATCACATCATAAAAATTAAAATTAACTGTTATTTGGTAGACATTGGAAGTGGAAAACAGGACGCCAACATTTGCGGTGTGAAGTGTCGCAAACTGGTCGTCGGTCAAATCGCGTTTTTCGGACTGTCCACGTACATATGGCACACACTATATGCGCATTTACCTACATATGTTACCTAGTAGTTGAATTGCAAAGGCGGCCGCCGCACGTCAATGAGCGATAAGCAGTAAATGTGTGGCAAGCGGTTGGCGGCAAGCGGCATGAGCCTGGCTAGTTAGTAAGTGCCAGTACTAAGTTTAGATGAACATTACCGCGCCGTGCTATGCTATGTGCGCATATTCATGTATACGTAGTGCTGCGCATGCGTACCATTAAACACGCGTCTGTGCGCGCATGCCCAGCTTTGTGACAATTTGGTAACGATTCGCGTTTGTCTAAGAAATGGCGTTTACAATGAAATTGTTCCGAAAAAGCTATTAAAAATGTTATGAGCCATTTTGCTGACTATTGTTGTAGTTGTTGTGATTGTCTTGGCCGAGTGTTGCAATGGCTGAGTGACGCATTAGAAACACTTACCTATCGACTATGAGTGTTGAGTGCTTGCAAACGGCTTATTTCCGCGATGCTACAGATTATTTAAAGCAAGCACACACACACACGCACGCACGCACACAAATATAAATGTATGCATGCAAACATGTCAGCTACAGCTTACAGAGTAATTAGCCTCAATTTACAGTCCATTCGTCTGTTCACTTTGCCGTTGATTATGATAATTTGTTAATTAAATACATTTTTTTCTTCTTCCAAACAATTCTCCAGCTAGCGGCAGCTGTACATTTTCCACATGTGTGTGTGTGTGTGTGTGTGTGTATTAGCGTGTAATAAACTAAACTTGTTAATATATAAATATATGAATATACATCAGTTCACGTGCACAACATATGCCCTGTAAGGTAATTAAAGTTTTTGTGCTTATTAATGTTTTGGCTTAGTCATTTATGTGTTGCCCCAGCTCTAAATAGGAAATGATTGTGCGACATAAATATATTTTTTTTACATTTTTATTACTTTATCAACTCGCCTTAAACATAGTACTAAGCACGCATTTCACGAGAAATGGCTGTCAAAATCCATACAAATTGCCTTACCGTGAAATATGCATTGCATACGTATTTCACGGCAAAATTCACGTCGTGACAACACCGCGCAACATACTCGTACCAGCAACATGAGGCCAGCAACATTTTTTCACACCTCTGTAAAATGCATTTGTCATTTAAAATTGAGCGAAAACTGATAGTTCGTGAAAATAGTTCATTGATTAAGTTCGATAGATCGATTCTTATAACGCTGATTATATTTTAAGTGCCTAATTGTGCAAAATAATTGTTTTCAAAACAAACTTAATAGAATATTACAAGGCTAAGTCCAAAATAACCAAATAAAAATGTTTTTGATGACGCCATCTTTTTAATGAATTAGAGCGTTGGAAGTTACATTCCTAGCTGGCTTCCAGTGAAAGCTTGGATACATTCGGTACAGTGGAAGCGAATTTATTGCATCTAAAGTGTCTGTATGTTTGTGTCATCGGTACAAAAATGAGTTTCGAACAAAGAACTTATATCAAATTTATTGTCTATCTCGTGCCAGAGTTCATGAGTGGCTTACACGTTTCAGAAATGATTGTGAGGACATTAATGTCAATGAACATACGGGCCGCCCAAAATCAGTAATCACCGAAAACTACGAGGGGTGCCTTCTATATGTCGGGATTTGGCAACCCTGGTGTTGCAATCTGGCAACTGACAGCTGTATCGCAAAGTTTGACATTTTTTGGCTTTTACGTACTCAGAACGTTTTGAAATACCAGCGCTATTTGTGTTGTTTACAGTAACTTAAAAGATTCATCTCGGTCCAAAAATGGAATTAAATCGTGAACATTTTCGTGCGATTATTTTTTACAACTTTCGACGTGGATTAACTCAGCAACATTGCATGGATGAACTTAATTCATTTTTTGGCGACAAACCTCCATCAAGGACCAGTGTTTATCGATGGTATGGTGAATTCAATCGTTGTCGTAGTTCACTCCAAGATGAATTTCGTGAAGGTCGTCTAAAATCAGTTGTTGTTCCGAAAACCATTGATGCTGTGCGCGAACTGATATTGCAAGATCGTCATGTGACCTATCGTGAGATTGAGACAATCTTAGGCATTAGTGGGACCAGCATACATTCAATATTGCATAAACATTTGACTGTCAAACAAATTTGATCGCGTTGGATCCCACACAATTTGTCAATCGCTCAAAAAAAGGCTCGTGTCGATTGGTCGAAGGAAATGCTCAAAAAATACGATCGCGGGGCTTCGAAACACGTCTATAGACATCGTGACAGGTGATGAATCATGGATTTACGCGTATGAGTCCGAAAGTAAACAGCAGTCGACTGTATGGGTGTTTCAAGATGAGCCAAATCCAACAAAAGTTGTTCGCGCACGAAGCACTTCCAAGCAAATGGTCGCCTGTTTTTTCGGAAAAACTGGACATGTCGCCACCGTACCACTAGAACAACGCAGAACAGTAAATTCTGAGTGGTACACAACCATTTGTTTGCCAGTTGTCTTCCAAGAAATTAGGAAAACCAATCGCCAAAGACGGATCACTCTTCACCAGGACAATGCGAGCTCTCACACATCGGCTCAAACAACTGCATTTTTGAGCACCCAAAACATCGAATTAATGGGTCATCCGCCGTATAGTCCTGACTTTGTACCGAATGACTTCTTTTTATTCCCGTACGTAAAAAACAAACTGAGAGGTCAACGTTTTTCGACACCTGAAGAAGCGGTTGCGGCATTCAGAATGCATGTTTTGGAGGTAACCTCATTCAGAGTGGCAAAAGTGCTTCGCCAATTGGTTCAAACGCATGCAAAAGTGTGTAGATCTTGATGGAGAATATTTTGAAAAACACTAAAGTGATTTTCGTTGATTAAAATTTGTTTTTGTTCTCTAATCCCGTCATATAAAAGGCACAATTCGTACATCGAAAATTTTCGTAAATTTATCAGAAATTAAACAAAATCATCGTTAAAATTCATGGAATCGGAGTTGAATATCTCCAAGACATCGATTTATCGCATTTCAACTGATCATTTGGGCTTACGAAAGGTCTGTGCACATTTCATTCCGCACAAGTTAACTGAGGACCAAAATTTGCTCAGAATTCAACATTCGAAAGACCTCATTAAAGAGGCGAGAAAAGATGAAAAATTTTTTACAACATTGTAACTGGTGATGGAACGTGGTGTTTCCAGCTGAAACTCTGCGCTAAAGTGCTGAATGGAAGGCCCAGACGAGCCACCACCCAAAAAATCGCGTTTAGAGAAGTCAAGCACCAAGTCAATGCTCATTTGTTTTTACGATTCCAAGGGAATTGTCCACAAGGAGTTCGTTCCAATGGGCCAAACCGTCAATGCAATTTTTCACCTTTGAAGCGTTTGTTGCATTGCATCCGTCGAATTGGCCATGAAGGAGGAAGCTGGCGCTTATTGCATTATAATCCCCATGTGGACCATGCACCATGCACCATGCACTAGAGTCCAGAACACACTCGTCGAGAGACAGTCACAGAATGTTCTAAGCTCTTAAATGACTTATCCCAGTACTTCAATGTTAACCTCATTTGGGTGCCAGGTCATAGAAATATAGCAAAAAACTGTATAGCAGATGAACTTGTCGGAAAGGATACAACCCAAACTATTCAATCGGATAAAGCGCTGATACCCATACCCATAGCCACTTGTAAATTGCTGATAGATAGGGAGACTATTAGAACAGTAAATTCAAAATGGTGTAAATTGACATAGACGAAACTTAACAGTCGTCATTCAAAATGCATCTAGTTGAGTTTCACTCCACAGAGAAGATACAAGAACTTTGATAGGTGTACTTTTGATCATTATCCCATCCTAGAAGGTTGGGAGTTCCATACCACGATTATTGTCGAAGCTGCTATAATACAGATGAGATGTAAACTATAGGATACCTCCTTTGTGAGTGTGAAGGATTAGCTAGAAGACGACTTTATAGGCTTGGTAGTGCATTTGTAACATATGTAGCGGATATAGCGCATTTTAAACTAACGAAGTTAAGCTCGTTTATGAAAGCCGCAGAATAGCTTAAAAAGGATCAAATAGTGTAAGGAAAAGGTTCCAGTGGTATCACACCGGACCTACGACAGGTCTAAGTGTTTCATATTGGCAGCCACCAGACCTACCTACCTATGTTTCAATACTATAGAGGTTCCTTGGTGTTATGTGCACGAAGTTTCCAGCCACTTGTATGGTTTCATGAAGGAGTTGTGAGCCACAAAGGGCATTTCAGGCAACACTTCTTTACTCAAGGGTTTCAACTGAATTCTCATGCATATATCGAGGTTCTAGAGACAGTAGTGAAACACTGGAGTTATAGTGTTTGGGGTGATTGCCCATACATCTTTCAGCAATTTATAGGTATTTAAATTTATAAATGTGCTTCTCTGTCTGCTGATATCTGAAATCGCTGTAACGCCTTTCACTAATAGTTAAAGGACTTTGGAGGGGATACTTTTATTATCAGCTAAGTGGAGCCGAGATATTTCAAAAACTCAAATTTATTATCCGAATTCTTGTTCTAAACTGGATGCAATTTTACATGCCGGGATGAAACAAACATTTAAATACTTTGGTGATCCTTTTTAAATTGTGTGCATTTTAACACATTTTTCGTTTACTATTTTCAATTTTTTATAAACATTTTTTTTATTTTTTTATTTTAAGATTTTTATTTTTATTTTTAATTTTCTTATTTCTTTGAGAACTCGTCTTGGAAAAAGATTTCCAACAGATTTTATTGCACCTAACATTATTCGAGCAAACAATATTTTTTCGTTTTAAAACTTAATTCTTTAATAGAGTAAAGAGTGATCAATTTAGAAGTATCGAGATTTTTTAAATTGAAATAAAACAACTAAAATTCAAATTTGATAGGCAATATTTAATATTTTTGTGTAGAACCATTCATGCTACTTATTTTTTAAAGATAATCCCTTTGAAATGTCGATCGCAACTGCGCCGTAGTTCGGCCATCCGTAAACACCATTTTTGAATGACTCGCTGAAGGACTTCGGTAGGTATCTCGTGAATAACTTTAGCAATATTAGCTTCCAATGCCTCAATCGAAGCTGGTTTATCCACAAAGCATTTAGACTTCACAAATCCCCACAAATAAAAGTCCAAAGGTGGGATATCACACGATCTTGGTGCACAATCCACTGGTCCGAGACGAGAGATAAATTGGCCACCGAAACGACGACGCAGTAAATTTATTGTTTCACGGGTTGTATGTCAAGTAGCGCCGATTTCTTGGAACGAAATTTTCGAATGTTGTGAAGATCACGGGCTTCAATTTTTGACATCAACAAGTAGTTTATCATGGCACGATAGCGTTCGCTATTCACTGTTACATTGGCGCCAGCCTTGTCTTTGAAGAAATATGGGCTGATGATTCCTCGAGCTCATAGGCCACACCAAATGGTTGTTTTCAATTGATGGAATGGCTATTTTTTAATCACTTCGGGTTGCTCTTCATCTCAAATACGGCAAGTTTGCTTATTGACGTAGCCATTAAGCCAAAAATGGACCTCATCGCTGTTCACCATAAGTTGGCCTGAGCGCACGATGAACACTTTTCACAGAGCGTCGATTTTCGTAATCCAATTGTACGATTTGCAAACGTTGTTGTCTTTCGGTGTAAGTGTTTCTATGAAGAAATTTCAATGAACACTGAGAAAAGGTATGTATTTAGTTTGATACGGGTAAGCTGTAAAAAAAGCCTTTTCGAAAAAGTACATCCAATCTGGTCACCCTTTAATTCCTTGAACTACTTGCAGACCAGAGGACACAAAAAAAGGAACTGGCGAGACACCATGAACAGAAAATACGAATTTCAGGTACAAACTCCACCCAGCCAAACTAAGTAAGTTCACTTTTTTAATGGTTGTTGTTGCATTACCGGCTTTTATTTATTGTTAGAGTTAAAAACGCCTTGCTTCTTGTGCAAATATTCATCACTAATAAACAAGTAACAACTTCATTTTGAAATTAATCAGAAGCTGAGCCCAGCAAAACATGTCCAGCTGTTGCTGCTGCAACCATTACTACTGATTTTCCTGCTGATCTGTTTTTTATTCTTCACCATTTGAGCGTTGCTGGAAAGCATCACACCAGCAAGAGGTGGCTGGCAGTCCGCATAGCAGCAGCGCCCGCATAAATTACGCTAAAAAGCAATCAAACGTGTTGAATTGAGCTGGGCTAAACCGTGCGGTGCCGAGTGTGGCACCTGATGCGCAACAACAAGCAACACTAAATTAAAACACGATAAATGAGTTCAATAATGAAAGCAATTAAATGTTCGAACTAGCAACAGCGGACAGTGAACAGCGAACAGCGGTAAGCAGCAGCATCGAGTGGCTGGCAGAAATTAGTTTATAAACGGCTGTTAACTTCATGAATATCCACGTTCAATTGGTAGTGTATGCTCTCATGCAACGTAATGGGTTGTAATGGAAAAACTGTTTACTCATGGCGCTGAGAAATTCAATGCTACTTTCAGCTGCATGCCACAAATGAAAATTTGGAGCTCAGCTCAGGGAAAATCAGCTGCTGAGCTTATGAGAAGGCGTTGATGCGTTTACCCGCACGTTACACGCCACCATCGCCAAACAACAACAACCTATGAAATATGAACGCTTTGCACAAAAGTATAAAAAAAATGAAGTGGAAAAATAAAAAGGCAAAAAACAAAAAGAAAACCATTGCGCCAGCGGCGCTTGAAAGTAGCCAATAGCCAATCAACTGGCCCTACACACGCTGCCGCTGCCCAATTCACACAAATGCAGAAAACTCATCAATTTTACCCAAATAGCTCATCAATACTCATCAACTTGTTACCTAGAAAATAACCTGCGGTTAGTAAGTGCGCACAACAATGGCAACAACAAATAGGGTCCGGCAGGCATATCGGTTCTTGAAATATTGTACATCTTCATTTCAATTCTCGCTCACATCGCTCAGACACACATTTCGATACTTTGACTTATTTGCTTATTAAAATTGAGCAACACGCAGGCGCACGTTAGCGCGAACTAAAGTAAATGGAAGAGGTTGTGCCTTCCAACTGGCGTGCAATGGGAATGTTGAAATATTTGTCCTCACCGGACAGAAAAGACAGAAAGCCATCAATCTAGTTCAGCGCGCTCTGCTCAATTGGCGTTGCCGGGTTGTTTGCCTGGGTGTTTAACAACTTGATTAGTTTTTGTGTTTTAGGTTAATGTGCGCTTGGTGATGCGGTTGACCCAGTGCGAGCGCGTAGGCAGCAAATTTTGTGGATGATAGTGAGAAGAAAAAGCAAAAATTGGAGGGGAATATTTGTCTTATAGATTTTTGCATATTTAATTTTTTTTTTTCAAGAAAAGGCACTGTTTCTTTGCACATTTTCAAGTAGTTGCGGTTAATTTATTTAAACTCGTTAACTTTTCGTATATTTTAATAATAAATGGGTTAAAATTTATCAACAAGTTACATGCTGGGACTTGGTGAAGAGTACATAGTTATAGTAAAGGAGTTTCAATCCAAATTTTATTATATAAGGAGGAGCAAAATCCATCATACATTCTTTTTTTTACTCAATAAAAAAATTATTTTATATTATAAAGGGTGATTTTTTAGCTATTATCTTTTTAAACAGTTGGTTTAAACAGCTGACGCACGTTTCGTGTTTTGTTTCACTGTCAAACATCTTCAGTTTGGTCTATAGTTTAACCATGAATCGTCTTAAAAAAGAACAACGCTTGCAAATAATTGAATTTTATTATAAAAATGCATATTCTGTTAAGAAAGTTTAAAGTCGAAAAATTGTGTTCAGCGACGAAGCTCATTTTTAGATCAATGGGTACATAAATAAGTGAATAAGTGTAATGTAGTGAAGATCAGCCAAAAGAATTGCAAAAGCTACCAATGTATCTAGAAAAGGTCACAGTTTGGTGCGGTTTATGGGCTGGAGGTATCATTATAGCACTTATATCTGAGATACCGGCCGAAACATTGGAAAGAGTATGCCAAAATTGGACTAAGCGGATTGACCATTTGAAGCGCAGTCGCGGTCAACATTTATATGAAATAATCTTCAAACATTAAATTATATGGGCTGTACTATAGATTTAAATAAAGATTTCATGGATTTTTCTTAATTTTACGTGCGTTTTTTTGAAAAACTTTCCTATAGCTCTTAAAAAATCGCCCTTTATATAGGGGCGACCACTATTGGAAAAAGGTTTTTTGTTTTGCTTAATTTTGGTGTTTCACCGAGATTCGAACCGACGTTCTCTCTGTGAATTGCGAATGGTAGTCACGCACCAACCCATTCAGCTACGGCGGCCGAAATGTGTGAAATATGTTGATCGTACGACACCATTTGCAAACATTTTAAATCTACTGATAGGGTGATTTTGCGCTATCTTCTAGTTATTAAGTAAGGTAGTTATTCTTCATGGAAAGACCTACGCCTCAACAACGTTCACAAATCGTACAATTGGATTACAAAACTCGACGCTCTGTGAAAAGTGTTCATTGGGCGCTCAGGCCAACTTATGGTGAACAGCGATGAGGTCCATTTTTGGCTTAATGGCTACGTCAATAAGCAAACTTGCCGTATTTGGGCTGGAGAGCAACTCGAAGTGATTCAAGAATAGCCATTTCATCAATGGCTCGAGGAATCATCAGCCTATATTTCTTCAAAGACGGATTTGGCGCCAAAGCGAAGTGTAACAGTGAATAGCGACTAATATCAAGCCATGATAAACTACTTTTTGATGCCAGATACCGAAAATTGAAGCTCGTTATCTTACAAAATTTGGTTCCAACAATACGGTGTTACTTGTCATAAAGCCCTTGAAACAATGGATTTGCTACGTTGTCGCTTATCTCTCGCCTCGGACCAGTGGGTTGGCCACCAATATCATGTGATATCCCACCTTTAGTCTCTTATTTGTGGGGGTATGTGAAGTCTAAATGCTTTGTGGATAAACCAGCTTCGATTGAGGCATTGGAAGCCAACTTTGCTTAAGTTATTCATGAAGTACCAGATACGGATCGAAGTCCTCCAGCGAGTCATTCGATGGCCGAGTTATCGCGCAAATGCGGTCAACATTTGAAAGGGATTACCTTTAAAAAATAAATGTCCCCAAAAATAATAAAGATCACCTAATAATTGCATTTTCGTGTTTTATTTCAATTTCAAATTCGATACCTCCGAATTGATCACCCTTTATCTGATTGGCTATTACACCCTTTTGCGTACTTGGCGGAGCTCCTCCTCCTATTTGTGGTGTACGTGTTGATGTTTTTCTATAAATGGAAGGCCTTCAGTTTAAGCCGATTTCGAACGGCAGATAGTGTTTTATGACGAGCTTTTTCAGGACGGAAATGCAGTCAGAAGTTTACCACTGCTTGCCGAGGGGCGACCGCTATTATAAACAACTTTTTCTCTCATTTTGGTGTTTTATGGACGGAGACTCGAACCTACGCTCTTCCGAATGGTAATCACGCACCAACCCATTTGACTATGGCGGTCTTTATGCAGAATATTTGGCTCTATGTAAACATTTTTTTGCTTCTTTATAATATCAGCAAAATTAAAAAAATACCAAAATACCAACACGAAAATTGTCGAATAATTAGTTATGCCAATAACGAGCATTGGTGGAACTGCCCTAATATTTTTAACTAATTATTTTTTTTCACATGAAAGACTTAAGCAACAAACTTGTCGACGTCAAAAATAGTAAAGTGAACGAAAATATGCTAAGTTAAGATACAAATGCGTAGGTGTTTTGCAACATCTCTGAGAGTAGGCAAATAGTGCACGCAGAAGCCATAAGGAGCCACTCGGCTAACCAATATTAGTGAATAAGTTTTCATTGGTTTCTATGTCGTGGGCTAAGCAACGGTATACAACTGTGTTCAAAATAATAGGAAATAATAGAAACAAAATTCCAATAATTTATTTTTATTTAATTTAAACATTCTAGATAAAAACCAGAAGTAAGGTTAAAATGTGCAAAAATTTAACAAATTAAAAAAAAAAAAAAATTTTATATATTAATATGGGACATCTAACTTTTGATTAAGAATTGTGAGGAAAAGTCTGATTATGCAGTTTTATAGCTCATTTAATATTAGTATATTATATTATACAAAGTGTCGCTGAGATGTTGAAAAGTTTCTCCCCTTTAAATTTCTAATTGTAGTAGGATCGAATGTAAACTTGAAACTAAAAACAAAAAGTCAGATACACCTATAAGGGCAGCAAGTCTAAATGTATTATAGTTTTTCATAATTATATTTAGGACTTGAACACAAATAATAAATATTAGGTGCGCAACTAAGTCATCGCTGCTTTTTTGATGAAAATACAACTTTATTCTGAAAAAATGGTTACAAGCCAATACTGGTCAGCTAGACCATGTGCCATCGGTCGGAACATGGCGAGTGGGGTAGGATTTCCCATTTCAGTGTTTCCAGGTAGGTTTTAACGCTCCAGGTAGGAGCGTTGTCATGCTGTAGAAGCACTTTTTTATGCCTCTCCGCGTATTGCGGCCGCTTCTCGCGCATTGCTCGGCTCAATCGCATCAATTAATGTCGATACCGATCCCCAGTGATGGTTGGTTTTCGCTTGGTTTTAACAGTTCATAATAAATAACACCAACTTGGTCCCACCAAATACATAGCATAACCTTCATACGTTAAATATTCGGCCGAGACCACGACGTAGAAACATGCCCGGGCAGTCCCCATAACTTTCTTTTCTTAAGATTGCTGTAATGAATCCATTTTTCATCAGCCGTCACGATGCGATAAAGAAAACCCTTCCTTTTTGCCGCTGGACCAGTTGTTCACAGGCGAAAAAACGACGTTCAACATCTCTTGGTTTTAACCCTCTAACCGTTTTTTTTTAAATAACGATTTAAAATGCATACGAATTTCATTTTCCGGTGAATTTAGCAGTCTGAATAATGTTGTAATACTGCAGATCAATAAAATTCCCGAAATGAGGAAATTAGAGAAGAAAACAGTTTGACCATCTGTAGACGGTCAAAACGGTTTGAGACAAAACAAATCAAATATGAAATCTGGTAAGCAATGTATTTTAATAATTCAATTAAAGTTAAAATATACTACATTGCAATGGTTTAAAATACAAATCATATTAAAAGATTATTAATGAAATTTATTTCGTGTGGAATTCCTTGAAACAATTTTTGTTAGGCGTCAAACACAAGTTTATCTCACATTTCGAGCAATATATTTGAGTATCGGACTGTTTGCAATATTTTCATCTCCTTTTTCCTGATTTATCAAACATAGCGGCAATGTGTCCAGTGTTATCAAATCTGATGTCATCTATAGGTCTGACACACCTTTTTCCCTGGCTTGTAGTTGGCTGACAGGAGGTTGTTGATGGTCTCCCTACTTTCATTGGAAGCGAAAAAGAACAAAGGCCACAAGCGATTTTCTCGCGGAAGTCTGGAAGATTAATTTTATCGCTTGGATTGACGCGATGGTAGAGTATGTATGCATTTGTTACGGCCATATCGAGGAAATGGTAAAATATTCGGTTCATTGGGTTGCGTGTCTTAAGTCGGATGTGGTATCGTCCCATTAGTCCATCCATCAAATCCACCCCTCCCATAAGGGCATTGTACTCTTTTATTATTTGTGGGCAGTCTACTTCGATATACGATTTTTTTTACGATCGTAACGTGGTAATTTCGTTGAGACTGCTGTGGGGTTGGTCTTCAAAAACGGCATCACCCCTACATATGTTGATGCAAGTCGAACTGCTCTGTTATCCTTCCAATGTCACTGTTGAAATGTCCACACCATATCCTGCACCAACATACTCAACGGAATATCCCCTGCTCGAAACTGAATATTCTTCGTCTTTCTCACTTGGCAACTTTGAGTTTGGAATTCGATTAGAGCGAATAGTTCCCAAAGAAAAAATTCCTTTTGCACGCAGATAAACTAAAAGAGGCAGTGAGGTATAAAAATTGTCAAAATACAAAATGTGATTTTGAAATTCAGGGATCGATTGGCTTAGGCGAACTACTACGTTTGCTGTGGGACCGAGGTCTGGTTCTCCTGGCAAAACAGTGTTATCGCCCGCTCCGATAAATACTTCAAACCTATACGCATATCCAGAAGTATCGCATAAAACAAACAATTTTATACCCCACTTGTGTGGCTTATTCGGCATATATTGACGTAGATGATGCTTAGTTTTAGTTGCACACATTTGTTCGTCAACACAAAGGCGTGCTGTTTTTGGCACAGAGTCAAACCTTTCATTAAACAGTTCCGCAATACGTCTGACACGATACAACGGATCATAACCAGCAGTTCCTCTTTCAGCGCGTTGCTCTTTGTCAGCAAATGATAAGTAACGCTTTATATTTTCAAACTGCCTGCAAGACATTGCTTTTCGTATTGGTTCAAATGCGTTTTTGCTCCAGTAGCTTTCCATGTTTGGATATCGGTATAGTGACATATACAACAAAATTCCTACAAATTTGTGAATATCTGCTTCTGTAGCTGAAAACGAAGTATTGACATTTTCCTGATGTGCAGAACGATTTGTTTCCATAACAATTAGGTCGACAATTTCTGAAGAAAAAAGTATTTGAAGAATTGGAATGGCGTTTCTAAATTATTAATGAATGCTGGCAGAGATGTATTGCCTCGAAATGCGATGTCGTTAACGTGAAGTTGTAATGACTTTTTCTTCCAACAAATTTTTTGAAATTCTTTCGATCTGATATCGATTTCCCCACATTTTTGCAGCTAAATCCTCCGTTGGATGGAATTGACAAAGGTCCCTCGATTTCAATCACAGGAAGTGGAGATCGTGGTCGCTTTGATGGTTTAAAAGGTGTTGCTGCCGAGGTGGTAGGAGCTAGTTTCTCTTAAAAATTAAATCGAAATTCAATGTAAAGGAAAGTACAGAGTTTTCAGATATACCTTGTTCAACAGAGCTGACATTCAAAGACAAATCCAAAGCATTCAAAAATGCAGAGCTTGTGTTAGCTTCCTCCATTTCATCTAAGCACTGCAATATTGCCCTATCGGTACTCTCCTCAATGAAATCATCAGGTTGAAAGTCAGGGTCAGAAATATCGTCGTCACTATCGAAGCCATCATCGTTGAGTTGCTCATCAACTGACATCATATATGCTTCTATCTCCTCATCCGACATCGTAGACAACTTACATTTTCTCATTTTGTCCATTACTTGAAAAAATACGTTACAAAATAGCCGATATATAAATGAAAGTCATATTTGGTATGAATATGTAAAATTTCGCATTAACCGTTATGACCGTCTACAGACGGTCATCAGAAAATGCTAGAATAATACATATAACCTTCGACTTACTCAAAGGAACATGATAAATTATCAAAATATATATTATTTTAAGCTTACCATAAAATTTTAAAGCATCAGCATATCTAAAAATTGTAATTTCTTTCGAATCGTAACTTCACCACTTTTCAAAATAATTTATTTCACTTATCACACTGACCTGCGGCACTCCACTAGCGTGTGCGCTCAAAATAGAGAGAAACTGAGATTGTTAGCTTCACTTCATAAAAAGCATACTCACAACAGTGCGGAGTAACGGTTTTTTATTCTAAAATAATATTTAAGGCGTAGTTGTTGGCAGACGGTCTAAACGGTTAGAGGGTTAACTCATAAGGAACAAAAGCTCCCTGCTTCTGAATCATTCCCAAAGCATGCAATCGCTTGGAAATGTATTGGCGGGTAACTCCTAACTAATACTGAAGCAAGCTCTTCTTGCGTTTGACACGGATCCTCATTGAGCAATGCCTCCAATTCAGCGTCTTCGAAGGTTTTTGGCCTTCCTGCACGCGGACGGTCATCAACATTAAAATCACCGTCTTTGAAGCGACGAAAGCAATGTCGGCACGTTGTTTCGCTTAAAGCAGCATCTCCATAAACTTTTTGTAGCTCTCGATGCGCTTCAGCCGCCGTTTTTTTTAATGAAAGAGGAAATTCAACACTTCCCGCAAATGACGATTATTCGGCACAAAATCAGAAATTTTTACAAAACCAAAAGTATTTGATACCAAAACAAAATCAGTAATGTGTCGAAGCAGTTTGCTTACCATATATCTAAGCTTTGCTTATGACGTTTAGGTTATGTTAGAATCGACTAGCACACATTGCTGGCGGCATCTATTGACAAACAGCGGGAACTTAGTTGCGCACCTAATACATTGACGGAGGAATAAAGACAATTAGATCACAATCACATTCCATTTCGAGAATTGAAATAATTCTGTATTAGCTCTTTAATAGTAACTTCTATTCATAGTCGCGTTGATAGATTATAAAGGGTTACTGTGAATAGTGTTCGCCATCGGGAGATGATAACAAACTTTTGGCCCGAATTGGAAGATATGGATGTGGACGATATGTGGATTCAAAATGACGGTGCCACTTGTCACACATCGCGGCGGTGTCAATTGGCCGCCAAGATCATGTGGAAAAGTGTACGTTGATAAGCCAGCAAAAATTCAAAAGCTAAAGTATGAGATAATTTGGCACACTAACGGCATAGAACCTCAATTATGCCTCAGCGTCATCGAAAATTTGGACCATCGGATGGAGATGTGCCGCCGAGGCCACGGCCATGAAAATAATTTCCTAAAAAAATTGTACTTATTCAAAATCAACACCAGCGCTTGAAACTTAACCACCCTTTAGAATGGACATCCAGAGCCTCACATCATAAAATATCCTTGATGAGGATAAGAAGGAATATTTAGGAATAATTAGATGTTGATGCCAGCTAAACCTTGCAAATTTTGTTTTAATAAAGATCATATAGATGTTTTGAAGTTTTATATTCTATAAATGGGTACATGAATATACAACTTGTTGCCGCAAGCTAAATAGGCATCACCCCACCAGGTGCAGCTGTTAAGCTGAAAATTTTACATACTGCTGTGCCAATATGCCAACTACTATGGAAGTCTCCTCTAGACAGGCGTCATTACAATTTTTTTGCATACTTATAAATGAATTCACATAGTATTTAGATCCATATACGTATGCATACATTCGCCACATTTCATATTAATTTTCTTCGTTATTTAGCATTCTACTGCAGCTATCCGTTTACTTAAATAAATGCAGTGCTATTAACATCTGATTACATTAGTTTGTACACCTTCGTTAATTGCATAGTTGAATGGTTGAACAACCGAATTGTGGCAAGTAACAAAGTGGCAGTCAAAATGGTGAATAATAAACATTTAAAATTTGGAATTTAATTGGTACCTACAAATTCAAATATGCAAGAAACGGAGCAGAATTTTTTGTATAAGTATATATTTTTTTGTAATGTGTACTTATATGACAGCCACTTCCACTGCTGCTGCTTCAATTTGTTAACCATTGCCACTGCCCTCTTTGTTAACTTGGCTTAGTAAGCTCACTTCGAAGGCGTCAAAAATGTTATAGCAGCCCCTTGCTAAGCCAGCCAAAGGTGATGTTTACACGAAATTTGTGGGGTTTGCAGAAAGTGCAAGGGTTAAAATGTATGAATGCATATAGAGGGTAAGTATATAAATTTGCATATATCTACATATATTTTGTATCGCCCCTTAAAAAAGTAAAGTTTTAACATATTTTTCGATCTTTTTACAAATTTAGTAACCAATAAAGATTTTTCTTTTTGGCGTTTAATTGGATTAAAATTATAAAAGTATATTTGTTGCCATAGCAGTTTTATAATATAAATTTTTTTAAAGTTTTTCCCATTTAAGTCGCATCTCTGCTCTGCACTTGAGGGGACCCGGTGGTCTAGAAATTTCAAAAAATCAATTTTTGGTTTTCGATATTTCGAAGGGTGGTATTTTAGGAATATAATGTGAAATTTTCTTGCGGGAATTCCCAATATTATAGCTTCTACAGCCCATTAACTAAGTAGAGAGCGGTCGCTCCTGTACCTCAAACTTTATAGGGGTCTCTTATCAGTCGGCTTCAAAAAATTATTATTTTTTACTGCAATCGATAGATATATTATAGGAGAATATGCCCTCAAAATTCTATAGTGGAATTCAAAGTAATTTCGGAGTTACTGGCATGTGCACCGTCCCTCGTGTGAGTATACTGTCTGCCTTCTGAAAACTTTGAAACACGTTTTCTCGAAACCATGTTTTTCAAAATGACGCATAAGGTTTAAAAAAAACGATGAAAGTCACGAAATACAAAAAAAATCATTTTTTAATGTTATTTAACACCTTTTTTGAAAAAAATAGCGAAAAAAGCACTTTTTTCAATAATTAATTATGTGTTAATTTTTTCAAATTTTTATTAAAGAGTAGTCTATTATATGCGGGAAAGCCTTCTGAATAAGACAATATTTTTCTTTTGTGTTTCAGGTGAAAACTACGACCGCAATCTTACACGCCGTTTTACTAGCGCGCAACGAGAAGCTGTGCGAGATCCCTCATATGTCCGCCATTTTGTTTTTTTATTAAGTTAAAAAATTTTTTATTACTCTTCAATCATACCTTCAAATAAATGCAAAAGATTATTCCTGTGTGTCGCTTTTTTCGCCCCGAAAAAAAAATTGAGAAAAAGCACCTTTTTTTGAAGCCACTGATAAGAGGTCCCCCTTAAATTCATTTATCTCGAAACGACTTTCTTCGGCCTGGTGTTGTCAAAAAAAAAAAAACTATTCAACCGAATCGTCTGAAATTTTAATATTATATGTTGTTCAAGATATCAACGGCTATCGCTCGTACTATAACCATATTATTATTTCTAGTATTTCGTATTTTTTTGACTGAAAAACCACCAGCGCCATTTTGTAAATTTTTGTTTTGTTTATTCTAGTACGGGACATAGCTACTGTCACAGTGATAAATGATTTTTTTGGTTTTTGTCTTTCAGATAAATAGAATAGCCAAAATGGGCAACACCGTACGGGGCCAATTTTTAGAGAGGGTCAACTTCAGCCCCTTTTTAAAATTATTAAAATTAAATTTTTTTTTAATTTTTGTATGTAAAAGAAGTTAAATAAAAAGCCTAAAAATTTAATTATCGTTTTTTATTTTTTTAATGTAAAAAAAATCCTGAAAATACCCTAAATTTTCGAGCTCTAGACCACCAGGATCCCTTAAGTCGAGTAGGCAGTAGTGGGTGAATATGATTTTTACAATTCTAAGGATAGATTATTTAATTTTATTTAGTTGTTTCTCTAATTTTTTAAAAATATAACATTAAAATAGGCTACTCTTATCACAAAATTGTTCATCACTGCCTGTAGTGGATTCAATTACACTGTACGAGGGTCGTGTTTTCAAGTCCGTGGAAAAATAAAAACTATTGAATTGTTTGGGGTAAGCCTTTGTTTTTTTTTCGACACAGTCTCCGTTTAAGCTTATACATTTCGTCCAATGCTGTTCTAGTTTGTTGATCCCCTAAGAGTACATAATAGGATTTGTCCAAGTCTGAAAAAAGACCATTCGTTTCTGCATTCACTTCCTCGTTTGAATAAAATCTTTTTCCCGCCAGCCATTTCATCAAAATTGGGAAACAAATAGTAGTACGAGGGAGCCAAGCCTGCAGAATAGGAGGGATGTGAAAAGAGTTGAAACCGTATTCTATTAATTTTGCGACCACAACTGCTGAGGCGTTTTTTGTTTTTGAGAATTTTTGTGAAAATCACCCAACTTCCTCGATTAAAACTAATGTTCCACTCAAAGAAATGTACCGGTCTGACGGATACCTGGTGTGTGTTCTTCCCAGCAATGCTAATAAATAAACATAACCTCGATATGCGCCAGTAGTGCCATCTCTCTGAATTTGCACAGACTTTTGAAATTACCATCATCTATTAATATAATTTTTCAAAAATATTACTCTTCACTGAAAAAAACGCCAATAATAATAAAAATTCTGGTGTGTTCGTCGAAGTTGATCTGGAGGATATCCCCTTTCACAACTATTAGCTTTTGTTCGTGTTGAGTAAACACCGTTAGATAGTATTAGTAATAAAATTGAGCCTATAAGTAATTTCAATTTGTTATATATTTATACCTATATATAATATATTTTTATTATATCCATCCACAAATGGAGGGATCTACAGTTTTAAGCCGCCTCCGAACGGCAGCCTCACAAAAAGTAATCTGCTGCATGCAGTCCTGAAGACCGGTTGGCCTACGAAATGTGAAGTTGCCTGATATAGCTTTTTTTCATGAAATTGTTGCAAGTTCTCTGTTATAACAAGCCTTTCTTGATGCAACCACACAGCGTTAAACTAATTTTTTCGACGAATTTCTATTAAGGGTTTATATACAATTAGAATTTTCAAAAAATCTATTTTATTTTATTCCCTTTCTTAATGTACTTGTATTTAAGAATACATTTAATATAAATAAAGGCGAATATTTTCGAAGTTACACGCAAATTTGAAAAGGCGTTTCAAAGTGCTTGGAAGTGCTTTTCAAGCTTTAAACGCATTTTTCTCAAAATGGTGTGACCAACATTACTCGAAAACGGCTGAACATTAGTCGAGCTTTTAACACGAGCTTCTTAAATATATATTTTAGTAATTAATCGAAGATTTTTTTTCACCGATAAATTTTTATAAACAATTTAAGGCCGAAATTTTGGTCAAAAATCGATTTTTGTTTTTCAGAAACCGCCATTTTGCCAAAAAAAAAATAGTTTGCTTATTCCTTGGATTAATTACTAAATTTAACATTACTTTAACGAAATCTGTTTTATTTTTTAATTTCAGAGATATAGTGGTCATCGCAAAACGTCTTATTCGAGAGGAGCTCCCGGAGATCCAAATAAATATTTTTACTAATACTAAGTCTTAAAATATACTTAAAAGATAACATAATGTGTGTACCAATTTTTAGATCAATAAATTTAAAGAAAAATTCTGGAAAATTCGCTCCTTTTTGACCTTCTAACTGAATATAACCCCTTACGAAAAACTTCTCTAAAAAACCATATGAAATGATCATTACAGGTGATCATTTTCTCCAAAACAATATGGCCCAACAATATCACTACACGCTATATTGTGACTATAGCTAAGAAAAATTCTGTCTCTTAGAAAATATCGGATAATACTTTGTTTGAGAATTTGGAAGAGCTCTTCCTCCTATTTGGGGAAAGCATCTACATCTCCGAAAGAAAGATGGTTTCTTTATGAAGAGCTTTTTTCATGGTAGAAATACACTCTGAGGCTTGCCATTGCCTGCCGAAGGGCGACTGCTACTTCTTCTATCATTTGGGGTTTCGAATCCGAATGGTAGACACGCACTAACCTATTCGGCTACAGCGGCCGGAAATTCAGTATACTATATGTATATTCACAGTCCATTATATCATATTTTGGTATAGTCAAGTACAAGTTTGAAGTGGATCAAAAACGGCTTTGATTTTTCATGCGTTTTTTTTGTTTTTGCTGACAGTGTTCGAAATTTTTTTTACTTTGCATAGGAAACCGTTTTCAAGACTCAAATAATGATATACAGCTTTTAAAACAGACAGCCAAGCTGCCATACGGCTGACAAAGTTTTTGTTTCCCAAATTTAATCAGCCAAACATCGACGACATTTGGTTCCAAAAAGATGACGTAATTGCCATACAATCGTTTAACAATCCATTTATTGCAATATTCAAGCCACCATTGATGCCATACCGCTGGGTTTATTGGAAAAAGTAGTCAAAAATTGTACTGATCGAATGAACCATGTAACTCGTAGTCGCGGCGGACATATTCCGCATATGATTTTCCAAAAATAAAATTCATGAAATTATCTACCAGATTATATAAGTAAAAAAATGCATTCCAACATTAAATCTGTATTATTATTTTAAGTTCTCTCTATTATTATTTTCTCAAGCTCTAAAAAACATCCGATTCATTTCGTTAGGCTCAATCTTCATATTTTCGTATCTCAATGACGTATTCTACGGATTGACTAAAGAACGTTGACTCAGTCAGTAGTGCGGGCAGGTAAGCATTCGAAACTCTACTCTCTTAAAAATTCAATTCGTCACATAATTTTTCATATTTACGCATACTTACATTCTTGTATGTGTTGCACTCTAAGCAATTCCCCAACTGTAAATAACTCCACTGACTTTGTAACTGCATACATAAATACAAAAAGCTAGCATACATACATATGTACGTACATACTCGTGTGTGTGTGTGAATGCAAGCGGTGTACTGCACCATCGCGTAGCGCCTACTTCCGAATGGCCGACTGGCTGGCGCTTATTTGTAGTACGTGTTCGTTAGCAAATAAATATACGCCCAAATACCTAAGTGCATGTGTATGTGCATATTACATATACACACACATAGCATATAACATAAATTGGTAGAGCCACTATGCGCATAAACATACGTACATATCTACGATATTACTACTTGTGCTGGTAGATGAATGCGTTACGTTATGTGTTAATGGATTGGCTCGTAGTTGAGTCTATAATTAAATTCAAATTAGCACAACATTCATCTTGGACAGCCGATATGTTTTACTTCATGTTTTCTTTGTCGTGCCTAGAGAAAAGTAAAAAAAAAAATTATGTTGATATACTATCCTCCTCTTTTCTTGGGTTACTCTGTTAACAGACATAGGAGCAGCTTTAACAGGCTCTGCACAGTGTCGCATAAAAGAAAATCAAATTGTAATGTAAATCGAAAATAGTGTTTTGTAGAATAAGTTGAAGGTTTGTTTTAGATGTTAACAGTTATTTTTTATAACAAAAAACTCTTAAAGTCGGAATTATACAGGATTATCAAGAAAGTGGTCCCAAGCTCTGATAGGATACCTATCTACTTATACAAAGAATCAGGTTCTGAGCACTTAAACACATTTATATTTAGGTAATTTTTGCGGGATATTCGATGTTCTAAGTATTAAAAGATATATAAAAACTATTTTAAAAATATTTAAAAATGTTAAAAAATATTTAAAAATATGAAAATTTTTTCTAAAATATATGTAAATAAATATTATGTTTGCGTAAAATTTTTGCGCAAATGATTTAAAACCGTTTTATTGTCGATATTTATCTCCTGATCGATGCTACACTACTAACATGTCGTTCAACTTCGATTATTTCTTTGATTCTATCGAAAAAAAAATAATGTAAAATGTAGTGAATTCTCTCTTTGTTGACTTCCATGGTTAACACCCAGAATGGAACAAAGAAAGACCAGGAAAATAATTTATTTAGTGTGAAATGTCATCTTGACAACGAGATTAAACCTTTAATTGTTTGATCGATACTTTACGAGTTATCGATTACTGCAGCCATCTACTGAAAAAATAATGGACTTTTTCCCCAGACTAATATTTAAAAATTATAAATATTTAGACGATTTTTTTCTTTTAATTTTACGTCCGCTTTTTTTTTAATGGTAGTACATTAGCCTCTCTCTTAGTAGAATCCCTCTTGCCAACAAGTGCTACTTTGGGCTAAGTAGGCAAATGAGTAGGAAAGTCCTCTCTCGACGAACAAAACTAACACTCTACAAGACTCTCATCATGCCCGTCCTAACGTATGGCGCAGAAACTTGGACGATGACAATATCCGATGAAACGACGCTTGGAGTATTTGAGAGAAAAATTCTGCGGAAGATTTTTGGATCTTTGCACGTTGGCGACGGCAAATATCGTAGCCGATGGAGCAATGAGCGGTATGAGCTCTACGATGACATACACTTTGCGCAACGAATAAAGTTCCAGCGGCTTCGTTTTCTGAGTCATGTTATCCGAATGATGGACATAAACGCTCCGTCTCTGAAAGTATTCGATGCGGTAACAACTGCTGGTAGCATAGGAAGAGGGAGGCCTCCTCTGCGTTGGAAAGATCAGGTAGAGAAGGACTTGGCTTCACTTGGTGTGTCCAATTGGTGCCGGTTAGCACGAGAAAGAAACGACTGGCGCGCTTTGCTAAACTTGGTAAAAATCGCATAAGCGGTTATCGCGCCAGTGGACTGTAAAATAACAAGTTAAAAGTCTGAAGTCTACTCTGCTGAGCGCAAGTAGCTTATCAGAAAATCCCCTGTCCGGCGTTAGGAATTGTTTCGCTTGTTGCTGACCGATAGAATTTCACCAGTTTTCAACGAATTTCTTCACCTCCCACTTTCTGAGAAATTCGTTAATGTGGCCATTTTTAAACCCATACGCAGTTTCAGAACCAGGCATGTTTGCCCCTTTTTCAGCTATATGATCAGCCATGTCAATTCCCTCATTTCGCTCATGTCCAGAAACTCAACCTAATAGTAATGTGTTGAGGTTCTCTAACGTGTTAAGAAGCTTCCGGCAGTCATTTACCATTTTTCAGGTGATTACAGTTGATGGAAGAGCTTCTGACCAGCTGAAAGTATGTACATGTGGGTTCTTCTCATTTTGAAGAAAAAAGGTGATTACAATGAAATTTATGGTGAAATATGAAATCATATTTATTTGTGGATTCGGTGGAAGGCAAGAAAAATATAAATAAAAGATTTTTGAGTGCAGTTGGCATACTGGATTCCTGCTTGGTTGACTAAAATATTTCCAGGGATAGTAATTGGTTTGTTGAAAAATGATTTCATAGCCAAATTCCAGGTGCTCAACCTAAGCTGTAAGTTTTTAAATTCCTTTGTTGCGCCTTGTTAGAGGATCATTTTGAAAAGGTTATATCCATAAATCGATTGAAAATTAAATTAAAAAAAAAAGCAAGCTACCTGGAAGCTCAAGTCATTAGCTACATATAATAGGAATATTTAAATTCACCTCCAAAATCGTAAAAGTTCTGGACAGACCCGGGTGCCCAACGGAGGATTAAAAAAGTATCACAAAAATATTAAGCTTTGTCTTGGCTTTGAGCTGAGCCTTTTTCCAAACTCTCCATTGATTTAATTCAAATTATGAGCTCAATCCCTAAAAGATTTTTTGTTTCTGTAAATGCATACAAATTTCGTAGACAACAACAACCACACATCAATTACAAATATTTATTCAAACAATAAGTAAACATCTTAATTGACATTTTTGCCCATAATAATCAGCATTTTAACCACTGTGCGTTGCTGCCCATTCCTTCAATAAATTTTTTATTACCCAGCGAAGTTGAGCCACACTTTTTACGAAACAAATGTAAGTGCAGGAGTTTATATCTTTGTATAAGCTTTAACCCAAGCCAAAAACATATTAACATACACACGTACACACACACACATACATGTCCGTATGTAAGTGCTTGCATTAGCCAGCTATGAATACGTCTTCCATTGCGACGGCTGCAACTGCAGCTCTTGCTGGGCATTTGTAGGCTGTGCAGCCATTGCTCTCTCATTGCCTGCTCTAACCCCATCTGCGGCTGTAAGTCTGGCCAACAACATGATGGCATGACGACGTGCAACCTACTATTAAGGTGTTACTGCATCTGAATTTTGAAGTTTAAATGTGGCTTTAAGTCATTTTTCAGTTTCAATTTCAGTCAGCACCATGACAGGCGAGCAGACAGACGAATCCACGACGCGTACAGAAGGTAATGAAGTTTGAGCAAAATATATAAATAAACACGCAAACGTACATGCATGTGTGTGTGTGTATGTATATGTAGCTTTGTATTGTTGAAAATAAATTAAAAATTTTAAACTAATATTTATTTCCACTAAGTTCAAAGAGTAGGTGGTGGGAGTGGTAGTTTAGGAGCTTGCGCTGGATTAGAGAAGGAAATGCTGCAAATAGATAACTTCATTTACACTCTCTTCCCCCTATTCAGACATACATATGTGAAACGTTTTTCGCATTTATATGAAGGCATAAGCAGTAGAAAATAATGATACCTAATTTAATTTATGAAACATTTTGGTTTTGAAGCCGTGCCTTAATCACCAAGGATATCTAAGTACATTCATTACAAAATTATATACATACATATGTATATACTTTTCTTAAATTTTTTGTGGCACCTTTAAATTCACCATTTAAAGCAATTTCATATCATTTTTACAGGACAATTTTATATCAATTTGACATTCCTCAAGAGAATTTTAAATAAAGGTATCGGAATGCACAAACAATACTAAACTTGATCTCAAATCTTTGCTATCGGATTAGCATGATTTTGGGTTGATAGAAATAAAAATACAAAAATCAAATGATTGGCTGTACAACTAATTAATTTCGTTTTTTTTTGTTAAAAAAACACATTTATTTAAGTATAAAAGTGAAAAAATATTTTACTCAAAATATTGTCCATCGGAAGCGGCAACTTTTTTCCATCTTCCAGGCAATTTATGGATTCCATCCCAAAAAACTTCTCATCTTTTGCGCCGAGAAAGTCATCAAGCCATTTTTTAATACCTTCGCCATTGGTGAACCGTATTCCAGAAAGGTGATTCTGCATCGACCGAAACAAGTGGTAATCGGAAGGAGCTACAGGGTTTGATTGAAAAGTAATGATCCTTCCCGTGCGGAGCGTCTGCCAAGCGATCAACCGAATCGGCTGGTCCCAGTTCGCTGGCAACAGCGGTGCAGTCAACATCGCTCCGCGCGTGAAAGCTGTTTTAAAAGTGTGTTAGAATTGTGCAGTGGCGAAAATGCAGCAATCGTTGGAGCAACGTTACTCGATCAAATTTTGCGTAAAACTAAACAAAACGAGTACCGAAACCATTGGGCTACTCAAGGAGGCTTACGGGGACCAAACTCTGTCCAGTGCCAAGGTAAAACGGTGGTACAAGTCGTTCAAGGAAGGCCGGGAGGACGAACAGTAATCTGGAAGGCCTTCGACGACGCAAACAGGCGAAGATGTGAACCGGGTTCGTGAATGGGGGTTCCGGTGCTTCCCCACCCTCCTTACAGCCCAGACCTATCCCCTCCGGACTTCTTCTTGTTCCCGCGCCTGAAAACATAGCTGAAGGGGAGGCGTTTCGACTCCATCGAGGCGATCCAAAAAACTGTGACAGCCGAATTGAACGCGATTCCGGCGGATGAGTTTAAAAAATGTTTCCTGCAGTGGAAGGACCGCTACCAGCGGTGTATTGATGCTCAAGGGTCCTATTTTGAAGAATATTAGTTGTATAAGCCAAAAAGTTTAATAAAACTGCTTAAAAAAAATAAGGCTCATTACTTTTCAATCAAACCCTGTATGTCTGGGCGGGTGAGATAGAATTTCCCATCCGGCATTTTCAAAATAATTTTTGAACGGTACTGCAACATGTGGCCGAGTATTGTCATGATGGAAAATCAATTTCTCGTGTATGGTCGCCCATTCTGGCCGTTTTGCGGCAATTTGCTTGCTTCAAACGTAACAATTGTTGCCTGTACAGCTCTCACGTGATCGTCTGGCCCGATTTTAACAGCTCATAATAAATAAATACAGAGCATTACCTTCAAACCATGAATATTCGGCTTTGGTGTCGATTTGGCTGGTTGGCCTAGCTTCACATATGATCTTTTACGCTTTGGGTTGTCGTAGTGAATCCACTCACATCGCCAGTGACAACACGATGCAAAAACGATTTCCTTTTGTGGCGATTAAGCAGCATTTCAGCCATGCAAAATCGTCTCTCAACGTCTCTCGGCTTCAATTCGTGTGGCATCCAATTTCCTTGTTTGTGAATGTATCCGGTTGCTTTTAAACGTTTAGAAATGGCTTGTTGCGTGACTTCCAATGTTTTTCCAAGTTCTTCTTGAGTTTGACATGGATCTTGATCGAGTAATGCCTCCAATTCTTCGTCTTCAAACTTTTTTTGATGGACCTGATCGCTCTTTGTCTTCTGTGTCGAAATCACCACTTTTAAATCGTGCAAACCACTGCTGACATACTCTAACCCCTAGAGCATATTCAGGATAGGCTTCTGAGAATAAACGATGTGCTTCTGTTGCACTTTTCTTTAAATTGAAGAACAAAAGCGGGAGGTTTGCTTGGAACGTAATTAGACATTTTGACTGTAATAAAAAATAGTTGTGTGTTTACTAATATTCACTGTGACATATCAAATTTACTTGATTTTTTTGCATGCTTTAGGACATTCAGTTAAATTTTAAAATGGTCTAAGTCAATTACAACTTTTTCGTATGAAATTAGCGCAAAAATTCATATTCCTAATAAATTTCTGTTAATTTATTTACAATTTTATTATCTGTTTTGGATGCTTGGCTCCTCCTCCTTTTTGTGGCATGCGTTTTGATGCGTTTTCACATATGGAGGGACCTACAATTTTAAGCCGACTTCGAATGGTTAATGGTTTTTTATGAGAAGATTTTTCATGGCAGAACTAAGTTCGGAGGTTTGCCATTAGAAGATTCCTGTATTCCTGGAATATATATCTCTGCAGGATTTGTCCGAACACAGTCCCAACAACTTTATTTACTACGCTTTTGGTTCTAAGGTAGTGACTCAGACGTTGGGCGTGGCATCAACATGCTTGATTAGTATTTGTGCATTGAAACTCTTCATCGCCAACTTAAATGAATCTAATCAACTTTGGCGGCCGCCGTAGCCGAATGGGTTCGTGCGTCACTACCATTCGGAATTCGCAGAGAGAACGTATGTTCGAATCTCGGTGAAACACCAAAATTAAGAAAAACATTTTTCTAATAGCGGTCGCCCCTCGGCAGGCAATGGCAAACCACCGAGTGTATTTCTGCCATTAAAAAGCTCCTCATAAAAATATCTGCCGTTCGGAGTCGGCTTGAAACTGTAGATCCCTCAATTTGTGGAACAACATCAAGACGCACATCACAAATACAAGAAGAAGCTCGGCCAAACACCCAAAAAGGGTGTGCGCGCCCATTTTATATTATTATATATAATCAACTTAAACATATCTTAACATAAATATACCTAAGAATAAGGAGACACAGAAACGATTCTACGTCAACTGATCCAAATATTTTGGGTATTGTAATTTTTCTGAAAATCGGTTTTTTATAGGTTAGAAGTTATCTTAAACGATTTTTTTTTATTATATTAAATTAAATTTTTTTCTTAAACATTTTTTTGGGAAGCATACAATTTTTTTTTTCGTTAAAAATTTTCGGTGAACAACTATTTTGCTAAAAATTGGCGGGGTTTAATTTTATTATTTCTAAATTCATTTTTTTTTGATTTTGAAAAAAAGTAAAAAATTCTTCGTTAAAAATTTATGAGGGAAAAATACAAGTTTTCAGGATAAAATATCTTTAAAAAATTAGAAAAGTTAAAAAAAGATTTTTTAGGATGAAATATCTTAAAAAAATTGTGTGTGAAAATTTTTTTTGACAAAAATAAAGTAATCTTAGTTTTTTATAAATTAATGAAGAAAAAACATTGTGTTTACAAGTTTTCATGATAAAAAATTTAAGAAAAAATTAGAAATATTAAAATATAAAAACAAAAAAATTAGAATAAGTAAAAAAAATATTAGAAAAATTAAATTTTTTTTTAAATTAGAAACATTAAAATTTTTTTTTTAAATTAGAAACATTGAACTTTTTTTTTTTAAACGAAATATATTACAAAAATTTTTAAGTAAATTAAAAATTGTTCTCTAAGTTCATTTCGTTTTTTTAAATTTAAATTAATAAATTTTTTTTCTTAAAGTTTTCGGGGAGAACTATTTGTTTTTTAATTTTCCTTGTCATTTTTAAAAAACACCCCTTCATATTTTTTTTCTAATTTTTTTGTTCAGAGAAGAAAGTGCCTTTGCGGTATTTCCATAATTTTTCGCTTTTCTTATTCCTGTCATAAGTTCTGTTACAAGTTAACTCCGGTATGGATATGAAATTATAATACCTTTTTTAATGAAGTTAGATTTATTTACTAATGTAAATATTAAAACAAAGTAAGTTTAATTTTCATTCGAAATGGTCACCAACACACAAGCCTTCAAACGATTAGGCCAATCAGCTATTGCAGCACGTACGGTTTCCATGGATATTAACGTCGCTGCTCGAACCAAAGATTGTTTGAGACTCTCCAAATTTCTGGGAGGTCTTCGACAGGCCGTCTTTTCTAATTTTGACCACAAACTGTAGTCCATTGGATTCAGATATGGACTTTCAGACGTCCAATCGTCTGCGGCTATGAATCCAGGTATATTGTTTTTTTAGCCACTGCAGATTTACTAAACATGGTTGAAAACTGGTCAAAAGCAAATGGGCTAAGCGTCAACCCCAATAAAACTGAACTCATCCTATTTACCAGGAAACATAAAATTCCAAATATAGCTCCTCCGACTCTAGGTGGAACGGCACTGTCATTTAGTGATGAGGCCCGCTACTTAGGTCTAATACTAGACCGAAAGCTAACATGGAAGGCAAATGTCGAAGATAGAGTAAAAAGGGCGACAATAGCACTATACTCTTGTATACAGCTGATAGGACTAAGTTGGGGTCTCTCCCCATCTATCGTATACTGGCTTTGCACGGCAATTGTCAGACCAATCCTAACATACGGCATATTAGTATGGTGGCCAGCTTTAGATAAATTGTACATTAAAAGAACCATGGCACACGTACAAAGAATGGCCAGTCTTTGCATCTACGGGGCCCTCAGAACCACACCCACAGATACACTAAATATTATGCTTAACATTTTACGAATAGAGCAGTACAGTAAGCAAACAGCTGCCAAAGCAACTCTCAGACTAAGAGAAATCGGCCTACTCAGAACGAACCAATAAACAGTATGTCACAGTATTTCCTTCCAAAGAGGAATGGGATAACGGGCTCATTGTTAAGATAAATGACTTAAACATCTACACAGATGGCTCAAAACTGGACAACAAAGTAGGTGGAGGGGTCTACTCCGACAAACTCGGAGTATGCCAATCATTTCGCTTACCTGACCATTGCAGTGTATTTCAGGCGGAAGTCACTGCCATAAAAGAAGGACTTACAAAAATAAAAACGAGAGTATTATCCACAAATGAAGTCTTCATTTACTCGGACAGTCAAGCGGCAATAAAAGCGCTTGAATCAAAAACGCACTCGTCAAAAACAGTTCTAGTACCATATGTTTTAAACTACTAAATGACGTATCTAAGTGCTACAAGGTGCACCTTATCTGGGTGACAGGCCACAGGAATATTGCAGGAAACTGCAAGGCGGATGAATTTGCACGAACCGGTACAACGCTCGATCTCGAACCGGATACGGCGCTGATACCCATGCCCATAGCCACTTGTAAATTACTTATAGACACGGAAACCATCAAAAAGGTAAATACAAACTGACAAAACCTCACAACATGCGAACTAAGCAGACAGACATGGCCGAACTGGAACAGCGGCCAATCGAAGATCTTGCTAAGATTTAACAGAGAAGCTATAAGAAAAATGATAGGTGTATTAACAGGTCATTGTTTAATAGGCAGTCACGCTAGAAGGTTAGGACTACCTTACTTCGATTTCTGTAGAAGCTGTCTAAAGACAGAAGAAGAGGAAACAGTCAGACACCTTTTATGTGAGTGTGAAAGCCTAGCTATGAGAAGGCTGCGCACCCTCGATACAGCATTTCTAACCGATGCATCGCGATGTAGCGGATATAGCCCATCTAAAACTAACGAAGCTCTGCTCGTTTATTAAAGCAACCGGATGATTTGAAAAGGAACACGTAGAGTAAGGATAAGCTCCAGTGGTATCACAATGGACCTGCCGAAGGTCTAAGTGTGTCTTACGACAACCACCCTACCTACCTACCTACTTACCTAGCCACTGCTGGGTGGTTTTTACCTTATGGTCTGGAGCGGAGTCTTGCTGGTAGATCCAACGCTCTCCATTGAAAAGAGTACTGCTCGACTGCTTCACCACACCTTCTAAGACATCCTCTTGTTACACTTTTGCCCTGGTCTTATCCCCTTTTTCGCAGAAATTAAGAGATGTAACGCCTTTACAAAACACTCCCCATCAAACTACTACGGAGGCTGGATGGTGGCTGAACCTTTCGAACAACATTTTTTGTGTCTTCAGAAGTTTTAAGATTGTTTATTTTGCTTATTAAAAACTTCTTCAATAGTGAAAATTTTCTCATGTGCGAAAGGAATATTTTCATGGCCGTTGACCGCGTGCCACCGAAGTAGCTGCTTGCATCTGTTGAGCCTAATTTTTTTCAAGCGCATTGTCAACAGATGATCAGTTGAGCGACGCAAAACTTTTATGTGGAGATCATCTCTAACTAGTCTTGACATGAATCTGGTCGGTAACCTATTTTTCCTGGACATAACTGCCTGTTTTCTTTCGAATTTGTTCTGCGAATGCTTTCTCGAATGGCTTTTATAGCTGCACTGGTTCGAACCACTTCAGGACGACCACTTCTTTTTTTGCCTGCCACTGCAACCGTTTAGGAAAATTTTTTTCAGCAATTCGTAAGTCTCATTTCCATCTTTACCACATTTTTGTAATACAATCACAGCAATGCGATTTTCCTTAGCTCCCCACTTCATTGTTACCAAGGGAAATCTGCCACGAAACTGAGTATGGTTTAAGAGTAGAAAATGCATACGAATAAAAGCAGAAATAACGGAACTTTTTTCTACGAATTTGTTCTCGTCGAATGCGTTGTAAAATTCATAATCCATCGAAGCGTTGTAAGCAGATATTAGTAAGTAGATACACGACCAAGTGGTTGCCACCTAAAAAAAAGAAGAAAAAGGATTCACCTCCACTTTGCATTTCAAAAGCATTTACGTGTCGCGTTTGATTGGAATTAAATATTATTTCATTAGTTCCAATATTTTCATATATGTGCATGAATATCTACTTGCATGTAAAGTAAGCGTAAATATATTTGTTGCTTAATTGTCCCTACAACAACTCTATTCTCTACACTCTATTACATTAACTAACTCTACACCCATTTTTTAACTCATTTTGCGCATTCATGGCTTGTCTGATCTTGGGATTGTGGCAAGTGTAAACGGCACAGCAGGTTGTACGCCAACAACCACTACAACAACGACAATAACGCAAGACATTAGTACCTTGCTGAGCGCCCGCTGCGAACAAACACAACGTCGTAATCACGCAATGCTTCTTCGCTCTTTACTTTTTCCTTCCATTCCATTACCATTTGATCACCTGATTTTTTTCTTCATCTTTATTTTAAGTGGAACATTTTCATAAAAATATATGGTATTTAGCTGTACTCTGGAAAATTTATATGGCATCATATTGAGTGCGATATATCAATGCGACATGTGGTACGTAGCAGCATATACAGGGTGATTCAATAAGACCGCATATGTTTTCTTATAAATAAAAAATAAATAAATAATTAACGCCTACACTTAAGCCCACTCCGATTTAGCAACGCGTGGCCCGGCGTTGTCATTCAGCAAAATCAGTTTGTTATGTCTAACGTTCCGCTCCGCCCGCTCCTCCTCTTTGAGAGCTCGATTCAAACGTATTAGCTGCAGTCGGTAAAGATCGTCAGTGATGATTTCAGATGATTTAATGAGTTCATACCTGTAATAGATGACACTCTTCTGATCCCATCACATGCACATGGCAGCTAGACGATTAAGGTCAATGAGTGCTCCTTTCATCGACAGTTTACTACTTGGGGAGTATTAGACTGATACTTCAACCATTTCACCTACCTACACGAATCTCGAACACAGCGGTAGTGGCTCAATTTCGGACCGTAAATGTTTATGTAAATATCTGGACTCTAATGCCACTTAACTCAAAAACGCCTTTTCACCAGCCAAAATGCTTGTAAGTCCACTATTCTAAGGCACATTGTTAATGATGGCACTATTAGAACAGCTGGTTTGTCCTTTTCCAGCGATTTGGTATTTTGAATGTCAAAATTATGCTCCTTTTTGCCGTGGCTTTGTTTGTTTGTTTACCTACTCACTGAAAGTCTGACACTCAAAATGTAAAATTCAAATAGCAAAAAGGTGCATGCAAATGTTATTGTTGCTCTAGCGCCACCAACTTGTATGAGTTTGCCTTGACTCAGCCATTACTTTTGTACAGATCCATATGGAAGAACAGTCTCAGCTGGTCGTCAAAAA
This sequence comes from Anastrepha fraterculus, assembly GCA_037575425.1. Lineage (NCBI taxonomy): Eukaryota > Metazoa > Arthropoda > Insecta > Diptera > Tephritidae > Anastrepha > Anastrepha fraterculus. The sequence goes on along the minus strand of JAYXIM010029644.1, from coordinate 8,488 downwards.
ATACCCATAACTGAGAACAGATTCTAAACCGCCCTTTTATGTGATTCTACATAGTTGCTAAAAAATTATTAATTTTTATAGAAAATCGTATCAAAAAGTCTAAAAAATGTCGTACAAATTTAGATATTTCTCAATAAAAAAGCCAAGAAATATATTAACAACTAAGAAATATATTAACAATATTTGTTATTGTAAAGTTTCCAAGTCAAATATAATATTTTAATTTTTTTTTATTTGTCGATATTCTATTGTTTTTAATCTTCTTCTTATATATAAAAATGAATGTTTGTCTGTATGTCATCGATAAACTCAAAAACTACTAGACCGATTATTATAAAAATTGGTGTATATATATATTTTTCCACGGAGAAGGTTTGTAGAATATGATCATTGATGCCACTCGCCACCAGGTGGCGCTGCAGAGTAGCAACTTTTGCCCCGTTCAACCGATTGTCATGAAAATCAGTATGACCATGTTTTTTTACACAGAGGAAACGAATATTCATAGAAATATTGTGTATCCCACAGCACTTCAATAAACATCGAATTGAGACTACACTTTATAATGTCACAATTTTACCGATATAAATAAAATCAATAAAACGGTTTAGAATGAATTGCATATTTGTGTACGGATTTTTCTTTAAAGTTATTTTTCTTAAATTTATTTTAGTTGTTGGCGTAGCAACGAGCTCCGGGTACAGCTAGTGTTACCATAAACATTCTAATTTGGCATAGACACCGCGCCAATACGCTCGAGCGAGCGGACTAAGCACACACACCAGCATTTCCTAGGTGGCTGTCAAACTCAAACCTATGTGCCTGTCTGAAATGAAAGGATGAAGAGTGATTTTACTTTTCAGAATGTCACTGGTAATAACCTGGATGTCAAATAAAAAAATCCGATACGATCCTCCGAGTGATGTGCCCCTACAATGTCTAATTAGGCTCCATGCCAGTATGCGGAAATAAAATGTGAAAAGTGTGCCAGGAAGCGCCGAGCCTTAATAATTTGCATAAAAAAAAAAAAATAAATAATTGGCGCGTACACTTCTGTTAGGTGTTTGGCCGAGCTCCTCCTCCTATTTGTGGTGTGCGTCTTGGTGTTGTTCCACAAATGGAGGGACCTACAGTTTCAAGCCGACTCCGAACGGCAGATATTTTTATGAGGAGCTTTTTCATGGCAAAAAAATATTTTGCATAGTATACAGAAATTGTAAGACCTCTGATGACCTATTAGAGCATTAAATCAAAGCTTTATTTTGCGTAAGCAAAGACTTTTTTAAATTTTCGTATCTCCAAATGGCATCTAATTACATAATCGTATAAACACCAACGAAGTAAAAAATTTGATTACTCAGACAACTTCACACAACGACTGAGCCCTCATACTAGCGCCGTTTAATGGTCAATTAATATTCGCAAATTCTTTCTCAATTGCACTTTTATAAAGAATTTTGTGATTAATATTTGTGATAAGCCTATTCGTTATAATCTTCAGTCACACCGCCAGAGAAGCCGCGCACTCGCTTCCTTTAAGGTAAAGAAATTCTTGCTAATTGTCCACATAACCTACGTATGTTTCTTCATGAGACGGCGCACAGGTGACATTAGAGATGGCATATTCGCAGAGTGCGAGTATTCGGTACCAATCCCGATGTGAATAATGCCACTTCAGCGTGACTTGATTATAAAAGTAAAGAAGCTATAAACAAAATTTAGCATCTGATTGAGAAGATATTTATTTTTTATTTCAAGCCAATAGAATATTGCATTGCATCCTTAGAGACTACCATACAATTCGGGTAAAATATAAAAAAGTAATTTCTGCCATGATGATATCCGAGTGCAGGAGTCAGTTAATTCCTCGCTGTTACATTTAACAAGAGCCAGAAGTAAATAAGCTTTAGATTTAATGTAGTTTAAGGGCCAATGAATGTGAAATGGAAATCAAAAACAGCACCCAATCCAAGATTCCATCAATGCTAAAAAAAAACACAGTTTCCAAGATGGGGAAAAATGCGACGAACAGTGAATGAGAGCGAAGTTTCAAAAAAGTGACTTTGGCTCATTTCTTAAGATTAACGAGTAACCGGCTTGTGTTACACCCACTCTAAAGGCTATCGAGACCTTCCTGTATATATGTACATATGTTATAATTTCCTTTAACTCCGGTTGGAACGTAGGGCCAGAACAAACGTACTGAACTCATTTCGATTGTGAGCAATGTTTTTTCAAAGAATTCCAGGTTTTAATTCAGAATTGAGTTTGGTAAGTCCGCATCCACCTCGTGTCGCCTGCAGCTTTGTGGTCTTCCTAGGTTTCTCCCACCATGCGAATTGCACTACACAGCAGCCCGTCATCTTTGCGCAAAGTGTGGCCTATCCAGCCAAATCGTCTGCGTTTGATGATTGGTTCCATTTGGAGTTTGTTGGCCGAATTAAGCAACTCCTGATTTGAAATAGGCACGAGGCCACCGGATTTTGAAAATTTTGCGCCAGCAGGCTTTGACGAATGTTTATAGCTCTCGGAGGAGCATAGATGCAAGCGACCAGAACTCATAGCTGTATTTTTTTTCCTTGTTCACTCCACTCGGGAGTGGAGTAGGGCCTCGACAAGACGCAGTCTTGCGTTGGTTTCGTTAATCTATTTTGCTTTCTGGCAGGGTAAGTGATAAGCCTGCCGCTACTCTCATAGCTGTATAGCAACAACGATTTTATATTGGTATTAAAAATTCGTAGCTTCTTTGAAATTGAAATTTGAAAAGGTCAAGCCAAGAAGCACCAGGAGGTTTGGTGGCTCCTAAAACACTCAGGCTAAAAAAGCCCATTGTATTTAAAGCTCTGGAAAGGATGTGGATAGTCAAGGAGGGAAGGGGAAAAGTATCAGAGAAAGGGACAGGAATGAATAGAGACTGAGATAGATATAGTTAGTCCTGTGAGAATTTTCCAGACTCTTTGGAAAATCTATAAATGTCCTCCAGTTTTAGAGAACGAATATTACTCATTCTCATGACATCGGAACCCAAAACTCGTAGCCGTGCTCCAGCGAAGGCAGGACACTCACAGAGAAAGTGCTCAGTGGTATTCGAATCCTCCAAGCATGACAGGCACATCGGGTTGTCAATGGTTCCAGTGGTGGTGATATGCTGACCGTCGCTCTTTATGTAAATTGCCTACATAATAGCTGATTCAATTCATGATTACTGCGGAACTGATTCCGATTATTTGCTCTGGCCCCTGTGGGGGCACCGCTGATCCACGGTTGACCAATTCGTCGGTGATTTCATTTCCTTGAACACCGGAGTGTCCTGGAACCCATATAAGTACAAGCCTGTTTTGTCTTGCGACAGAATTGAGCTTTTTACATTCTTGAACAATCTTTGAGAGCCGAATCTTCGCGTTCTCCAGGGCCTTCTGTGCAGCCTGACTGCCACTGAAAACTCTAATCTGTTTCCCGCTCCATCTCCTCTCGATTATCCATTCGGCTACTTTCAGGATGGTAAAAACTTCTGTTTGGAAAACATAGCATAGTGATACTTATTACTATCGTTTAAGTACCATCCGTCTCCAGACCCTATTTCATTCTTGGACCCATCGGTAAAGAAAATATCCGTCAAACCTCCTTGCATGCCCTCTGGATTGCTCCATTGCTCACGCAATGGAAATCTGACATCAAATTTCCTTCAAAATGAAACTGTGGGTATCAGGTCGTCTTTAGGTGCCAAAGTTTTCACTGGCCACTTAGATTTTCACTGCACGAGCTTTGTTGATCTGCACGGTTTGCGACGTCTTCAATTGTTGTTGTTGTTCCTCGGCTATATGTACGGATAATGCTTCTGAAGTGGCAGTCCTTGGTCGGATATAAATCCGGGTCGTTCTGATAACGTAGTTAGAACCGACTGAATATAACCGATGTCTTCTATCGTCCCTCCTGCTGGTGTTATTTTACTCTCGAGTTAGCAAAATTTCGCCTTACGACTGATCTCTTTTCCATTTGAAATGAGTTCCTTCTTTCTAATATTTATTCTAAGGCCAACTTCGTTTGTGACAGCACTGACCTGGTCCAAATTTGTTTGCAGATCTGACCTTTAATGGACAGAAGAGCTAAGTTATTTGCGTACGTTAGCTCTTTTAAGTATTCTTAGATAATCCAGGGCACGCCACGTTTACTTTTTGTGACTTTGTTGAACGCGTCATCGAGGACTATAAGAAATTATAATGACTACATGAGGCATTCTTATTTCACACCAGGTTTTGGACGTATCGCATCAGGTAGTAGTTTTTTGGGTAAAATTTCTATTCAAAACCTTCATAATGTGTCTCTGAAAATGCTGATGACTTTGCGTATGCCTCTAGAACGCAATGAAGTCCAAATTATTATTAGGCTATTGCAGTTTCGAAAGTCGACTTTAATCTTTTTTCCCTGGAACATCCCATATTTTTTCGGACGATGTTTCTTAGTTGCCAAATTTGAGACCAAAAATCAAAATTTGAGACCTGAATTTTCTTTGGTATTTTTGCTTACTTCTGCATTGCAGTTCAATGTTTTCCATTCCATTTTTTCTATAACCGACTACCAGACTGTCAAACTGCTTACGAAAATCCTGACTTTCACAAAGTACCTATATCACCTAATCCTATAATTTAACAAATATCTGAAAGTACTGAAGACTCCATGCAGATCGCAATATTTGTGGCGTCTTTTTCTGACCAAAACTATTCGGTTTCGCCATTTCGCTCTTTCCAAACTCTCCTAAATTTGCAACGCCAGCCCCGTGTGCCTCGCATTCGCATGCCCATCCCCAGCTTGCATATTCATTTACGGCCCATTAGCGCGAATTTAGCGACATGCAACGTGTTGTTGCATTCTCAAAGTGAATTCAAATTCGTACACCTTTCAATAATGCGCACCGGCAGATTTACTAATAACTGATATTGACCGCAAATTAATATGCAAACAAAGTTTTTCTAAAAACAAAACAAAAATCAATTAAGTGCCGCAATAGATGCAAAAATAAAAACAAAAACAAAAACAGTCATGGGTACTCAGCAATAAGAAACGTAAAAGGCAGAAAAAGCAAGTACAAAATATTTGCAAATTGTAGTTGGTGTAGTTGCAAATTGTTGTCCGGTCGGCCACGGTCGATTGCCAATGCGATTGAAATCGCATTTAAATTTGTTGTTTATGGCAGGCAACAATTTATAATGGCATTTGCAGGCAAAACAAAACGGGCAAATTGCTAGTCAATTAATTGTAAATAAGCCGTAAGCGTTGCACGCGTCAGCAGCTACAACAAAAGCAAATTACAACAACACAAGTGAATATTGAAAGCAAACAAACGATCGTACGGCCAATAAGTCTAGATTTATGAATTAAGCTAATGCTGGTTATGTGAGTGTGTGTGCGTGTGTATGTGTAAGTAGTAGTGGTGATGATGGGTGCGGTCACCTCCCACTCACTGAAGTGACGGTGAGGGCAGTTCTGGCGAAATCGGTATATACTTCTACATATTCAGGTGTACAGAGGCAAAAGTGAGCGAGGGAGCCGCATACTAGGGATGAAGAATTTTGGTTAGTTGATTTGAAAGCTTTAAAACTTCGGAATTCCAGTTTAAATGAGGAGTATATATGAAAGGAGGCAGTTGCTCGCTTTTTCATATATAAAAGGCGGGTCCCAAACTCAGCGCACAACCAGATATCCCGGGTTGTTGCGCCTTCTCACCGCAGCTCGTTCTCAAACGGATGTTCGGAAGCTACCCAGAGGATACTTGGGTAAGCGCAGACGTTGTGAGTTGCTTGAACCATATGTAGAAGAATCGTTCCGGCCACTTCCAAGTGAATGGCAATCAGAGACGGAACCATCCTCCTCTTTTGGACTTGCTTGCGTAGACCACGGTTACCGTATTCGAATGAACCACGAGCTGTATGAGCTTTACGGAGATATTGGCATAGTCAAACGAGTCACTCTGCAGTGGCTAAGGTATCTAATTCATGTCGTCCGTATGTAAGGAACTGCTCCGGTGAAACGATAATTGACGGTCGACGGCGAAGAGTACATCCTCGAGTCCGATGGAAGGACCAAATTTAAGATGCTCTGGCTTCTCTTGGCATAAGACACTGGAAAAGGTGTGCGGAAACAGAGACACCTGGCGAGACGTTATTCGACAGACTATAACTCGGTAACAGCTTGCTACGGCCAATTAAGTAAGTAAGTAATACTTAAAAGGAAAGAGAAACTTAGTAAAATAAAGAACCAGGTGAAGAATGGACCTAATTCCACGTGCTATGAGTAACGACAGAATTTTTGGAATATATTTTTAACTGCTTTTTTACTTAGTGGAGCGTAGAGCGTCAAAACCGTGTGGCTTTGCCTGTCTTCCACTGGTCGCGGCTCCTGCTAGCTCATAAGGGAACGCTCGGCAGATATACAGGGCAGGTGGGAAATAAAATACCACCCGCAAGTCAAAACGGGCAACATCTCCTTGGAGGCGTAGGTAGATTTCAATCTATCACCAAGCTAGGACAGGCGGGCTAGCAATCCACTTATTTGAGTCTAAGTTCCTAGCGAATCGTCTTCTCAAAGGACGGATACGATTGGCGTAGTTTTCTGCTCTCGGCCAAAAACTGGACAGCGATTGTAGCTCCAAATAAGAAGAAGTAGAATACTTAAAGCCTTTCAAAATCAAACTTGAATTTAAGCCAACGACACACGTTGTAGTACCTGCCTCACGGAAATTTAAATTATATAAGACACTTAGAGGTCACGAGGTTGCAAACAATTAATTACAACGAATCTCACGAATAATGCTATAATAATGATACTAAACCACCAATTATTATGTATATGTATGCGTGAGAATAATAAATAATAATGACATAAATAAAGTGTTGCACGATCGAAACGAAAATGAATATACAGGTTTGGGCAGAGAAATAGCGCGCTTATGATGTTTTATAAATGAATTGTTATTTCTTAGAAGATTAACTGATATTTGTACATATTTATTCATATATATTTATGACAATGTTAAGCTATGAGTCACTTCTCTCAAATATCGATCAATAAGTTCCATTCACTTTATTAATGTTTATTTTTGCATATTTCATTCAAAATGCATACTTTTGCGTTGAACAATGAAAGAGGACCTCACTGCTCATTTGAAAAGAAAAAAAATAGTTTGGACCTTTACAAAACAGATAGCTAGGTAGGTAGGTAGGTTGAAGCACCACTCTGGCTTAGATACCATTTTGAGACCTCCAACAGGCAGATATCTACAGCCAGATCTGTTAAGGTAACGGAGAAGATTGTTGGGATTAAGGTTGGCGCACTGCCCAGATTGTCGAAGAAAGAAGCACCCAATGACCTTAATCGTTGAGCTGTCTAGCCCAGACATTTACAAAGACAGTGCTCAACGGTATCCTTCTCTGAAAGGTTCCCACAGCTTCTGCAATGGGGATTAAATGGTAAACCCAGCTTTCTGCGTATGTACCGATCGTACACTGACCGGCAAATCCAGTTACGAGTTTGGAAATTGAATGGCGAGGATTCTCAAGAACTTTCTGCGTCCGCGTGTCTATTGTAGTGGGACCAAATGGTTCTCGAAAGTGGCACGTGAAGAAACGGAGCGCTGCGTTTTTCTAAGAAATAAGTTGTGCAATTCCCCTTTAACAACAGTCAAGGGGTGCCGATGGCCGGGAAAGGGATCACTAAGACCAATTGATTCGATTCCCTCCTGGCATACTCAACAGCAATTTCACTTGCCTCTATGTTCTTATATCCATGATCTCAGATCAGAAAAATGCTACCTGCTCATTCAAATGATTTGATTTCCTCCTTACAGGAGTTGAGAAGTTTGGATCTGCACCATGGCGTCATCAGAGCTTCGATCGCGGCCTAACTATAGAAAAAAATGTAAGCATTCCTCTCGCTCCCGCGTTTCCTAAGCACTCTGCATGCTTGCAGGATCGCAAAAACGTCTGCCTGAAAATCACTAGCAGTATTTGGCGAGTTTTGAGAAAATAAATAAATTGGCTGATTTAGAGAAAACCCGATTTCATCTTGGAAACGTCGGTGAAAACAGAGTTACCAGTATCGAAACACATTTTTCCCTCGTTTCACCCGTGCCTACTCAGAAAGATTGCCTTGGCGCGACCCACAAACTCCAGATCTAAGCGAAGTTTGGAAAACTGCGGTGTTAACTGCCAAAAAATCATATCTTCATGTCCCTTGAGAGATTGCCCGAATATATATTTGTTTTGTATCTATTAGGTATTTGAGAAGCCAGGGCTTATTTCATATAAGAAAGGCAGACATTTCTCACAGAAAAGATTTGTTTACAAAATCTTCAATGAAGAATGAAAAGCCAACTATCTCTAATTTCTAGTTTGCATATTTTATTGGTACTTTTTGCTTAGACCATAAATGTCCGGGTTTGGCAGCTAGACGATTAGGTCACAGAGTCCTTTCTCCGTGAGCCTGCGGCAGT
>JAYXIM010029635.1:0-13396 GCA_037575425.1 Anastrepha fraterculus | reverse complement strand
GCTTAAATCTGTATCGCGCACCGAGAGAGTGTACCCTAATGGGAAAAGGACATGTACGCGCAAAAGTGTCTGAGACAAGGCTTAGAGAATCGAGCACAACCACAAAAGTTCCTCTGACACAAGACATCTGCAAGCCACCTACTTCACCTGGGCTAATACTCGTTAAACGGAGAACATAGAACACATCGATGCTCTTAGAAACAATTTCTCACAAGAATACAGAGACCCCACAGAAACATTGAAGATTGTTGTTGGACAACTTCTATGAAGACTTAAGTTAAGTTAATTAAAGTTAAGCCACAGTCTGGGCGCTTGATTGGCTTCGTCAAAAGTACGGGAGCGTTTAGGGTTTTGTAGATATTGGATTGAGAAAATTCTATGTGTTCACCAGACTGGGCCGTCCGCTTTCGACACCGAGTGAATAGGTGTTCATTTAACCTAGCCCACTCATTGCTCCTGGAAGGATATGAGTAACAATTTACTCATTTTCCGACCCTTTACTGTGTTTAAGTCCTGGATCAATATTCAGAACTATTGTTGAAGCCGATAGCCCTGGAAGCTAGAGCTTTCATTAATTATAAGAATTGTTGTTGTAGCTGCATAAATATTCTCCACATATGTATGTATGGGAATGCTGCTGGAGTGACAGTACATCGCCGGATATAAATCTGGGTCGATCCAGTAACGTGACGAATATATGTATGTATGGGGAATGTTTATGCTGCTACAACAACAACAAGAACAATCAACAACATGTGCACATACCCACAAACAATTTTCTTCACATGAAAGCTAAAACACAACCCAAAAAACTGGTTGGGAAAAAGCTCTTAATCCACATCATATTAACAGATGTAACTCAATTCTATCTTAAGCTGCCTTAGGCTTTTATTTCCTCTGAACACACGACTAGTATTTCCTCATTAATGAAGTTTTCTCGGCTTTATCATTTCAAAACTTTTCAAAATTGCAGGGTATTGATAATTATCATTTAACAGATTTAATTTGCAAAGATTCCAAGTGAAATTTCTCTTAAAAAAAGATGTTCAATGTTTTCTATACATCCGCAATTAATCGAAATGCCCACATTTGGTTACTGTTTATTTCAACAATAGAAAAATAACAAGAAAAAAGAAAAAAATATTTACCTGTGTTTCCGTGAGACTCAGTCCTTGCGCCAGTTGCTTCCGTTCGGCACCCACCACATAGTGGTTACTCTCGAACGCGTGCTCCAGCTTCAACAGCTGCGTGGGCGAAAAAGCGGTGCGCACACGTTTCGGTTTGCGAAATGGTTGTAGCAGGAAATCTGAAAATGAGTAAGATGTAGAATTATCGAATAGTAGTGATTTTAGGAATAGCAATAATTAAATAATGATAATTCTATGAATAGTTAAACGGATTCTCTAATTCACTTTTGAGGGAATTTTAATGCGATTGCCAGACAATTTCAATTAAATTCACTTAAAAGTGAAATTTCAATGAAATTCAGTCCGAAATGAGTTTCAATGCGATTGCCAGAAAATTTCAATGAAATTCACTCGAAAGTGAAATTTCAATCAAATGCAGTCCGAAATGAATTTCAATACGATTGCCAGAAAATTTCAATGAAATTCATTCGAAAGTGAATTACAGAATCCCTCGTATATCTAATTTTTTCACAAAAAAATGATTTGGCTTTAGCAGTTTTTGCTTTCTATTAATAAATACTGATTTTTCATAATTTAAGAAAAAAAATTTTGTATTCAAATTTTTATTCAATAGGTTTTCCAGCTACAGCTGTGAGCGATTTTTATTGCAAATATGGCATTAGCGCCTAACAATTTTAGGCTTGACGGGAAAAACTGCTAAGTAAAGGGTGGTTAAGTTTCAAGGGCCGGTGTTGATTATGAATAAAATTCAATTTTTTTAAGAAATTATTATCATTTCGCCTTATTATGATAATATTGGTATGGCTAAATTACGTATAGAACAAAATATTGGCCAAATTGCCGTCGCGGCCTCGGCGGCACACCTCCATCCGATGGTCCAAATTTTCGATGACGCTGAGGCATAATTGAGGTTCTATGCCATTAATGTGTCGAATTATCTCATCCTTTAGCTCTTGAATTGTTGCTGGCTTATCGAGGTACACCTTTTATTTCAAATAACCCCAAAGAAAGAAGTCCAACGGTGTCAAATCACATGGACTTGGCGGCCGATTGACATCGACGCAACGTGAGATTATTCGGTCATCAAATTTTTCGCGCAAAAGAGTCATTGTTTCGTTAGCTGTGTGACAAGTGGCACCATCCTGTTGAAACCACATATCGTCCACATCCAAATCTTCCAATTTGGGCCATAAAAAGTTCGTTATCATATCACGATAGCGAACACTATTCACAGTAACTGCCTGAACGGTCTCATTTTGGAAAAAATACGGCCCAATGATGCCGTCGGCCCATAAACCGCACCAAACAGTCACTCTTTGTGGGTGCATTGGTTTTTCGGCAATCACTCTTGGATTATCATTCGCCCAAATGCGGCAATTCTGCTTATTGACGAATCCATTGAGGTGAAAATGTGCCTCATCACTGAAGATGATTTTCTTCGAAAATTGGTCATTCACTGTTACCATTTCCTGCCACCATTCTGACCGTTCACGACGCTTCAAATGGTCAAGAGGTTTTAGTTCTTGAGTCAATTGCACCTTGTAAGCATGTAAATGCAAGTCTGTATGCATAATGTTCATCAACGACGAGCGTGAGAGGTGCAATTGTTGGGCACGACGACGAGTTGAGGTGAACGGCTCTTCAACCACACTATCGCGAACAGCAGCAATCTTTTCTGCAGTACGAGCTGTACGAGCATGCACTGGTGTTTTCACATCTCCTACAGACCCAGTTTGCTCAAACTTTTGCACAATTTTCCCGATTGCACGCACATTTGGACGATTGAATTGACCGAAAAAATCACGAAGTGCGCGATATGCATTTTGATTTGAACGCCCGTTTTCATAATAAGCCTGAATAAATTTAACGCATTGCTCGATTATGTATCTTTCCATGGTTCAAATTGAATTAGTCTGAAATTGAAAAATGTCAAATGAAATGTATAAAAAAATGTTGACGTTTACGTGTGGTTCACATTCAATATCGGCCCTTGAAATTTAACCACCCTTTATAAAAAAAATATTTTCTCACAATTCAGCAGTATTTCACAGATTTTGTGGCACAAATGTGAATACTCGTCGTAATTACAAGGGAAATATCACTAATGCTTCAAGCTCTCATAGAGCGCCGCTTCTTCATGCACTTTTCCACTGCCATTGGGCCACGCACCGGCATCTAATGTCAATGTGAGCCCCGTTGACAATTGACTGATGGCCGTTGTGGCATCTTCATCAATGCCCATTTACCGCTATCAACGCTTCAAGTGTACATAAATAAATAAATGCAGATATCCTTATATAAATAAATTTGTATTTTTGGTAGCTAATTTTCCTCTGCCAGCGCAAAATTCAAAGCAATTTAACGAGGTGGCTGCAGATATACATATAAACACTTGTATGTATATGTTAGCGCAGATGCATGTGGAGCGAGTTAATCACGTGTTTTCCCAGCCGCAAAGTACAATAACTTCCAAATTTGTGCCTGAAGAAGCATGGAATGTGTCTTATGGCTTCTTTCGTACCTAATTTTGAGGAGTTTGAAAAGTGGAAAATTGCAAAAAACCTAACTTCGGTGATTACATGAAAGTACTTGTATGGAAAAATATCTTCATTTTGGCGCTATACCGTCGCGCTTGTCATTAGTGAAAATTTGCTGCACAAATATGGCAAGGCGTGGAAATGACTGGGGTATGGAAGACTGTTGATTGTGTGCATATGTATGTGTGTGTGTGTGTGCACTTTCCACTTGATTTTACTAACGAGCTAATTTTCGTGATAATTGAAAAAATTGGCAGTAAATGTGGAAATGCGAAAATTGAACATTGCCAAAATTTCTGTGTATATACAGTTAATTGGGAGAAAGCTTTGCCAAACCGCGTTGAGCTATGGATGAGTGGTAAGTTGTTTTTTTTTTTAATATATTTAGTACTATAATTTGTACAATCGTTCATGAAATTTTTTTATGGATCCCGAGTATTTAAGTTGGTACAAATCATTAAACCATTGCTGCAAAAGATTAACAATTTTTGTGTAAAAATACTTCCTGTTGCACCATAAAGGGTTAGCTCACTGTAGCGGTGGAAAAGTAGGCATAGTTTGGGAGAATTTTTTTAGCGGGATAATGAAAAAAAAACAAATTCCGAAGAATGTCAAAAGATGTATAAATTATAATTCATTTTCTTTTTCCAAAGACTTAGTGAAACATCGTAAATTCAAAATTTTACTAAGCAGTCATTTTTATTTGTCAGGGCTTGGTTCAAATTCTATTGATTGCTTTAATTTACTAACATAACCCTGAACATAACCCTGTAAAATAGAACAAAAATCAGATCCGAACATAAAAACAAGTGCGCGCAAAAAAAAATATTCTCTTAAAATAATTTTCAAAATTGAATATCTCAAAAAACGGTTAAGTTTTGCACATTACGTGGCATAACGAAGTTAATCAGAGATGAAATGAATAATAACGTCCTTAAGTATCTAAGACGACTTTCCCAGTAATTCTCTTTAATGATGCGTTCCCACGACAGTAGGGACTGACCCGAATTTATATCCGCCCAAGATGGGGAATGGAAAATGTGCTACAAAAACAACAACATGCGCTTTTTATACGCCTGAGCCATCTCCCAGGCGAATCAGGAGGTATCTCTTCGACTACACCGATCCAGATCCAGGGACAAACAGGACTGCAACTACTGAACCGGGCAGTATATAAGCGGTTGTTAATAAGAGGTGTTATTTTGATATTCAAAGAAAAATGCTATTTTTTAATATAAATGATCGGATGTTCATTTCATTATAAAGAGGAAGGATGCCGTTAATAGTGGAAAGTAACATCAGGCAAAAGACCACCACGACCACGCTAAGAGGACAATATACTGTTCATGAAATTTTCCATAACTGCATTGCAAAGTGGCTGCCCTATGTCCTCGATAGCCTCACGAATCCCATCTTTGAGGTCTTGAATCGACCTTGGGTTATTGGCGTAGACCTTTTCTTCCACGTGACCCGAAAGAAAAAGTCACAAGGTGTTAAATCGCAAGATCTCGGATGCCAATTGTGATCACCTCTTCGAGAGATAACACGGTCCAGAAACTTTTCCCGTAAAAGATCAATGGTTTCGTTGTTTGTGTGTCACGTAGCGCCGTCTTGTTGAAAATGAAGGTTATCCAGATCAATACCATCCAATTCTGGCCATATAAAATCGTTAACCATCTCTGGATAGCGCAATCCATTTACTAATAACACTTGTTATTAAAGCTATGATCCATTTGATCCATGCAATCGACGTCAGGTTTGTGTGCATTACAATAAATAATGGGCGATGGTTTTTTGCTTTCGCTTCAAAATCTTTGGTATAGCGAACGGTGGAAAGTAAATTAACCGCTCTATAAGTATTCCTTTTTGGTACATAGAGACTGATTGTACCAAGGTTTTCATACCACAAAACCACAAAATGACTAAAGCCCTGAGCGATTGTTCTTTTTCGTTGTTTGCATTGTTCTTTTTCATTTCTGGTGGAATGCAACGTTTGTTGGATCGTATAGTGCCAACTATTAATGGCCAGACCCGGAGTCCCAACCGAACGTCTTAAAAAATGTGTCCAATGGAGAGTTGTTTATACGAATGTGGTACTGTATTTATATTAGGGCGAGTCAATTTGTTTTCCGATATCGTTCCGTTATCGGGTTTTCTAATAATAATTAATATTTTCTAAAATAGTATGAATGTGTTTTTGTTTTTAACTTGTACTGGGCGATTTTTAGTTACGAAGAATTAATTTTTTGTATCTATTGTTTATTTAACGGAACGCAACATGGCGCTATATATTAAAAATATGTATTTTTTTAAATTTTGAAAGTTTAAGTTTTACTATTCTAAGATAATTTTTTGCAGCCGATGTTGAGCACTTGTAAAAGTCTTCCGAATACAAGTTTCGAAACTGTATTTTTTTATATTTTATTTATTTATTAAAGTCCAACATACAACCATGGGTTATTTTTACAATTATTGACCTTAAGGATAGTTTACATAATTAAATCGTAGATAAAAGAATTAACAATAAAATAAGAATTAAATTTATAGATGGTGGTGAAAAAGTTGAAGTTGGAGAAGGTATTATAAAAGGAAAAAAGTTAAAAATAGTAGTAGTAGGAAGGAGTAGGGATTAATTGGAATAGATTGAAATGATAAGAAATCATTTCAGTGCATTCAGCAATATTCCGCAAAGTTGCGAAGCAGTTTATGATTGAAGCGAAGAGAAGAATGAATCGCGAAAAGAAAGGAATAATTTAAAGATGTTATTTGTTTCATAAGTGTCTTTATTTACATAAATATATGCATTTACTATGTATGGTATGTATACTGAATTCATTTTTGTTGCTTATGTGTTTAGATAAAAAATCATTTATTAAATAAAAAATTAAATTAAATCATATATTTCAGGTTAATTTTGAGATCACATTTTTCTAACCAAAAACTCACTTCTACATCCTCTTCTCGAAGACTTTTCTCAGCTCTTCCATAGCTTTAATTTGTTCCCTTTCCACTTGCAATTTTTCTTTTTCAACTTTCAATACCTCCCCATGACGCTTTTGCTCTTCTCCTTCCTTCAGCTTCTTCCTTGAAAGATGCCAGTGTTTCGTTCTTTGAACGCTTAACTCGCTTACTTAGACGTGATACGCTTAAATACTCGTGTCCAAGTCTATTCCAACCGAATCACTTCGGCTTACAGTGACATTTTTATGACATGATGCTGGAAGAGAAGATTGTAAATTTTGCTCAGGAGGTTGAATAGAGTGTCGCCTTCCATACACATTGTCGAAATCGTCGAAAAAGTCCCATGTTGTGACAACCCTCCCAGTAGAGTTGTTTCGCTTTTTTATTCTTTTATAGTATGCTAATAAGTTCCAAAAACTTTCTTTGAAGCACATCCTTGGGCTGTGTAATTTCGGGGTTCACGTCTTTCATTTTATCTAACCTTTTGCCCCAGGGAACCGTTTTTTATTTTCTATTTCCGCCGATAAATTCCGACTCCATGTCTAGCCGGCAGCGTATAAGTAATTTATTCAAGTTATAGTTTTGCCTTTCGTTGAAATATATAACAAAAACAATTTTTATTTTACTATATTTTATTACAAACAAATATTTTACTCACTTTTCCTCTTCCCTTGTAATCGTCAAAACAAAAAATTTTTGATGCCGATTTATTTGTAACATTTGCGCAACATTTGCCGAATTTTTTACCATTCGAATGATTTCATCGGGACTAATTTAAACGAACGGCAAGATTTTGAAAACATAAGTCGATCTTTGAAGTATCTGGATATCTGATTTTGACTTTTGAAGTAACAGAAAACATTTAAACTTAAGCAGGTCTTCATAATATATACATGCAATTTTTTTTCGCAAAAACAGAAATGTGGTCATAACGTTTTTTACAGTAAAAGTATCTCGCAATATTATTATACAAAACATTAAGTTTACTACGGCACACACTATCACAATAAGTATATGCGTTTATTAACAAAAAATCTTCAAAATAATAGCCATCGCTAGCGACACATTTTTCCCATCTCTCAGGCAATTTGTGGATGCCGCGTCGAAAACATTGACCGTCTTTGGCCGCAAACCAATCATCGAGCCATTTTTTGGCTTCTTCGTGAGAATTGAAGCGCTGCTCGGAAAGTGCTTGGCCCATCGATGCAAACAAATGATAATCGGAAGGCGCCAAGTCTGGTGAGTAAGCCGCATGCACCAACGGTTACCAATCGTACGTCTCCACCAATTCCCGGGTCGCTCTTGTTCGATGTGGCGGTGCATTGTCACATTGTCAGTTCATGCGGCACCCATCTTCCGACCTTTAAAATCATGCCCATGTCTTTCAAACGTTTGGAAATGGTTTTTTGGGCCACTCCCAACTGGTCTGCCATCATTTCTTGCGTTTGACCATCATCTTCATCCAACAAATCTCGCAATTCGGCGTCCTGAAACTTTTTCGGTGGCCGGCCACG
Source organism: Anastrepha fraterculus (assembly GCA_037575425.1). NCBI lineage: Eukaryota > Metazoa > Arthropoda > Insecta > Diptera > Tephritidae > Anastrepha > Anastrepha fraterculus. The sequence goes on along the minus strand of JAYXIM010029635.1, from coordinate 5,236 downwards.
GTCCTCGTTCTCCACGCTAAAATCACCACTTCGGAATTTTTCGAACCACCTGAAGCACTGTGCTCTACTTAGAGCAACCATAAGAGTCTATAAGCATTTGATGAGCTTGAGAAGCGTTTTTCTTCAATTGAAAACAGAAAATCAACGATGTCCGCAAATCGCAATTTGAAGGCACGAAATACGACATTTTAGGAACGACAAAAATGCTTTGTTGTATGAAACGTAACAAACAATGAACTGAATATTGTTGACAGATGACAGACGAAAAAACAGGACATTTGGGAAGGTTTAAAAATACTCCTAGCGACATCTATGGACTAATAGCTGATAGTCTCATTTCATAGGTATATACCTGGTAACTCCCAACCATATGAGAATGGTTGGTGTAGTCCCTAAATGGGATAGTTTAATGTAGTCCCTAAATTTTTAATAGTGTCACATATTTAATCACAGTCTCAAGTCAGAATTTAAATTGCTTATGCAAATATGAATTGAATTAAGGGAACAACTAACATATAATGAACGCATCGGCATATACATATCATTAACATTCTTGTACAAGTCAAACAGAAGAGCGCCAAGAATACGTTTCCACGACAGTCGGTTCTACGTTACCGAAACGACCCGGATTTATATCCGGCCAAGGACTGTCACTCCAGCAGCATTCCCCATATGTAAGTATGGGGAATGTTTATGCTGCTACAACAACAACAACAGGGCCAAGAATAGAATCTTGAGGTACACCTCTGGTTACAAGTAAGAAGTGTAAGCACATACTGCTTGTAATTGGTCACGGAGATATGTTTCCACAAGAGATGAAGCCGACGTTGAAAAGCTAAACTTGAAAGGACTTTCTAAATACAAGTTAAAAAGTTGTGATCTCTCTGTTGTTGTTGTTGTTGTACACGGAAAACTCCTGGAGTGACAGTTCTTGACTAGATATGAATCCGGGTCGTTCCAGTAACGTAGAACCGGCTGCTCTGGGAACTATCCCTCTCTCTCTCTCTTTCTGTGGACATAAATGCTTCTCATTGCTCTTCCTTTGCTTGACGTAGAAACCGAAAGCAGGCAATTTATAGGCTTTTCGGCGCGGCAGACGGAGTTTACGAGTAATTTGCTTGCTCCATATCAATGCACAGCGCAATATATTTTTACTGCGACCTTAGAATTTATTTATTTCTGAGCATATTTAGTACTTTTTTGTTTTGTTTTATGGAGACTGATCCAAAATTATCAGGCAAAGTCGGACTTGAGGAAATAAGAATAAGAAGTCCTTTTTTTTTTTTTTTTTAATTCAAAAACTTAATGTTGCAACCCCAGTTTGAAATGAATTTTTCAAGGAGGTATGGGACTAGCAAATGCCATAATCTGTTGAAATGCCAGTTGGTTAATATGGCGACCGCAAAATGGCAAGAGAAAACTACCGACCCCGACATACTAAACAAATGTCCGGCATGTGAAGGCACCTCGCACGGCATTAACCACCTTTTCACATGCCCCATCAAACCCACTCATCTAATTCCACCCTCCCTCTGGACCCAACCTGTCGAAACAGGAAGTTTCCTGGGCCGCCAACCGTTAAATGAGCTAGACGAAGACCGGTGAGTTACACTACACCGACAGGGCAAAGTATATGGCTACAACAACAACAAGAGAAAAATATGCTATTTTTGCCTCATGGATTTCACTATTACACCGAGAGTGTAAATAATTTTCGTTTGCCCTCAAATTCATTTTTTAAAGAGGTATTGTAACCTTTATGGCTAATTTTGTATAGTTCATTTTTCGAAATATTTGAATTTTATAGTTAAAAAGCATATTTTGCATTATAGTGCATCGAAAATTTTTCTGAAAATAAAAATTACAAAGTTTGAATTATTTTATTTTACTTCCGAGAATTTTCTTAAACGGCGTACAATTTAAACTTAATAGCGCAGCAAAAATTCAAAGAGTTCACAATCCACACACAACCGCACTAAGCTGCCACAAAAGTGTGATCATTAAAAAACAATAAACAAATTTTCGAACACATTTCACACACGCCAACAGAAAGAACAATCGGTCCGATGCATGTGGGATTGCGCAGGCGAAATAAAAATAATACCTTCCAACAGCTGCACGGACGAAAGCCACACCGTTTAACAAGACAGTAAACAAATTTCCCAACGATCGCCACCGCCGCCCCGGCAGTGCCGCAAAGGTGGCGGTGGCCACGGTGGAGTGACGGTGTTGCATTGATGCTGCCTGCCACCTTTACATGTTGCAGCAATCAGTGATAACATGCAGGTCAGCAGCAATGTATGTATTTCTTTACTTTGTGCCAGATCGCAGTTAAATGCAAAACAAGCAAATAGAGTCTTAAGCTGATTTTGCAGGCCCTTTGTGTGTTGCGGCGCGTCTGGACGACGCTATTGCGGTTGCGCATGCGCAGATGGTGCGCTATTGTTTCGGTGTCTGCAAACAATCGCTTCATTTGCTTTCAATTGACGGTACGTTGTAATGTTTGCAGTTGTTTGTTGTTTTTTCATGCGCTCAGTTTAACGTGATACGCTGCTGTTGGTACGGCGCGAGGAGCCCAATTTGCATGATCGCTTCGAAAATCCGGTGGTTACGTGCAGTATTATTTTGCATACATACATACATACACACATACATATGTATATTAATTTCTGTGTGCACAAATTTATATGTAAAATTCGAAATTGCATTCGGCTACCGTATGTTTTTTGGGGTAGGGAGTTATGCCACTGTAGAAATTTCAATAAAAAGGTTTTCTTTTTATTAAAATATGCCCCAATAACTTAAAAATCACATATTCTAAGGATGGGAGAAGCGGAAAAAATGTATAAATAGTACCGTAAACTAAATAATCCATGCATCTTTCACCTATCTATGTGCAGAAATGAACTTAGGCAGGTACTTCCGGAATGAGCGAATTACCTTCCTGAGCGACAGGCAGGCGGCTTTCAAGTCTCTGCCATCCTCTGAGATTAAATCCCCACTGGCTCTTGAGTATGTCGAAAAACTGAATATGTTAGGAACGCACAATCGCATCCGGTTAATTTGGGTCCCAGGACATAGGGGTATAACTGGGAACGAAGTAGCGAACGGATTGGCAAAAGAGGCTACGACTTCGTTAGTAATACTACATGACAATACACCATCAATGAGAAGCTTAGGAGTGAAGAGATAAGGATAGAGGAGGCTAGCTGGCATCAAACTATGGGGTTACGCCAAGGGAAATCCTCTCTGGAAAGAGTACAACCAAAAGAGATTTAACGAACTCGTAACTCTTTCCAATGATAATCTGCTGCCATATCCTGAACGCATCCTCGAGAGTCTCACGAGGTAGCTGAAGCTCCTATTGTTGTTGTAGCAGTATAAACAATCCCCATACTTACATACGGGGAATGCTGGTGGAGTGACAGTCCTTGGCCGGATATAAATCCGGGTCGTTTCGGTAACGTAGAACCGACTGTCGTGGTGGCTGGTGCGCTTCGGGATCTTAGGAAGGTGGTGGAATATCCTTAATATCGTTTAATACGTTCACCCCGGAACCGATTTTTATGTTTTTCGCATGAGTTCACGCTGCGCTTCATCTGTCGGCGCGTTGTTATTAAAAGTAAATGCTTTTAATGAATATATATAGGTACATTCAATTTTCATTGCTTTATTTTTTCTAATAGATTCTTATGGGGCGGTGCGTACCTACGTGACGTGTTAATGTCTATCTAAAGGGTTTTCCAATAACAGGTCTTATCTATCGCTATCGAGAGATGATTAACAATTTCTTTATGGCCGGAATTGGATGGTATTGCTCTGGATAACCTTCATTTTCAACAAGACGGCGCTACGTGCCACACAAGCAACGAAACCATTGATCTTTTACGGGAAAAGTTTCCGGATCGTGTTATTTCTCGAAGAGGTGATCACATTTGGCAACCGTGATCTTGTGATTTAACACCTTGTGACTTTTTTCTTTGGGGCCACGTGAAAGAAAAGGTCTACACCAACAGCCCTGGGTCGATTCAAGACCTCAAAGATGGAATTCGTGAGGCTATCGAGGACATAGGGCAGCCACTTTGCAATGCGGTTATGGAAAATTTCATGAAAAGGATGTTGTCCTGTAAGCGTGGTCGTGGTGGTCATTTGGCTAATGTTATTTTCCACTATGAACGGCATACTTACCTTTTTATAATGAAATATACATCCGATCATTTATATTAAAAAAAAACATTTTTCTTTGAATATAAAAATAACACCTCTTAGTAAAAAACCCTTTAGAAATAAGTTAAATTCGGGCCAAAATCGAAAAAGATTTGGCCAGATCAGGGTGCCCAATGGATGGTTAATTTTAGTTTTACTACCTTCTCTCTCGTTTCTCAAAGCATTGCTCACAAAAACTTCTTACTCATATTATGTAATTAAAAGAAATTTAGATTGCAGGCAAATCCATGTTTCGTTGTTGTTGTTATACTTAAATCGTGGCATTTTGAATATCGTACTAAATATTTTTTGAATAAAAAATGAAGTGAGAACTTAAGAATTTAAGAATGTTATAAAAGTATAAATAAATAAAATATGTTAAACTTAAAATATAAATATAAAATTAAATTTAAATTGTGTTTTTAATCAATTTAAAAATATTTGCAAGGTGTACGCAGACTTTATGAGCTACGTTTATGCAAAACATTACCACTTATTTAAATTTTGGTTTTTACGTTCAAAAAATATTTTATATTGAAAATCGTTGGGAAGTTTACTCTAAAAGATTTCTTGAGTCATGCTGTATAAAACACATCTCATTTGACTCTCATATTGTAATTACTAAGTAATTTAAATACCCAACATCGAGCAAAGCTCGATCGTCCCAACCGTTGGTACCTTCAGAATATTTGAATATTAATATTAACTAAAAGCAATTTCTACTTGCTTTGTGATAAAGGAAGATCAAAGGCATTTTGATAATATTTTTATCTTAATTACGAAGTGTTAGCCACAATAAAGCCAACGGAAAAGTTTCAACGCAAGTCAAGTGTTACTTTGATGAATTACCTCCAACATATTAAAAATTCATAATTTAACAGCGTATTATTAAGGTGGCACTAATAGTACACCTTCCTCAAACACACACACACACACATGTATGTACACATAAACATATATGTGAAGGAGGGAAATGATAATACGCATCCCTGCGTCTAGCATGTTTGATGGACGATCGTTGGACGATTTA
>JAYXIM010029620.1:0-12027 GCA_037575425.1 Anastrepha fraterculus | reverse complement strand
AGAGAAAGATAGTGAATGCGCATCAGACGTAGTAGTGACTACTAGCGGCGGCGGTGGGAGTGGAGATGGGCGTGTGGATAAAAGGGTTGCAAATTAAAAGTTACAGACACCCTCACATTGTCATACTCGTAATGAGCGCCATCTACATCCCACCTACCAACGTTGGCTAGTGCGTTAGCCTCGCTCTCCAATGGCCTTACCCCTCGCTCAAGTTCGTTACCCCAACTATTGACCCAACTAATTGGCATTATTTGTTTTATCAAATTGTGCATTTTGGTGGGTAGTTGCGCTGATTTAATTAAAATTTGTTTGCACGCAGCTATGCTGATAAACGATATGACCGTGCGTCGCAGCGCAAGGACGTGGAAGCGGACGCGTAAAATTGCTGTTACAGTAGAAACTCGATTTCTGTACGTAATGAAAACCGGGCACGGTGCAAGCTTCGAGGTTGTGTTTTTTCCATACAAATTAAATTACTTTCTTTACTGATAGCAATCCATTGGAAGGAAATTTGATGTCAAATGGAGTAATCCAGAGTGCATTCAAAGAGGTTTGACGGATATTTTTTTTACCGATGGGTCCCAGAATGAAATAGATTCTGAAGCCGGATGGTACTTAAACGATAGTAATAAGAATCTTTACACTACGGTGGGAATGGCAACTGTTTTTCAAACGGAAATTCTTGCCTTTATGAAAGTAGCAGAATGGATAATTGAGGGAAGACGGAGCGGGGAACAGATTGGAGTCTTTAGTAACAGTCAGGCTGCAGTGAAGGCCCTTCAGAATACAAAGCAAACCTCAATGATTGTTCAAGAATGTAAAAAGAAACTTAATTCTGTCGCAATACGGAATCAGCTTTTCATCCGTTGAATACATTGTTGGGCGACCAGATCGGTTCAAATCTTCTACGACTTCTCGGCCCTCTGCAAAAGCCTTATACCACTCGAAAACCCGTGTTTTTGATAAAGCACACTCGCCATAGGGTTTCTGCAACATTTTCAACGATTCGGCGCACGAAGTCCCATTGAAAACACAAAATTTAAGACAAATTCTTTATTCGATATTTTTATCCATAGTGAAAATCGCAGAGCACACCTGCGGTTAACTGATATAATTAAATGCCAAAAACAAGCTAACTCTGCTCAAACTCTGCGACACTATAGCGGACAGTAGTACCAACATTCCAGGAAAAAAATGTAGATATACGAGGTGTGTTCAAAAAATATCGCGAATTTTGTGTTTTTTCAAAAATTATTTATATAATCATTAATATCCAAAGGGTGATTTTTTAAGAGCTATATGAAAGTTAAAAAAAAAACACGTTCAGAAAAATGCATGAAAATTTTATTTAAATCGATAGTACAGTCTATATAATTTAATGTTTGATGATTATTTCATGGAAATGTTGACCGCGACTCCGCTTCAAATGGTCCATCCGCTTAGTCCAATTTTGGCATACTCTTTCCAATGTTTCGGCCGGTATCTCACATATAAATGCTATAATGTTGTCTTCCAATGCGTTAATTGAAGCAGGCTTGTCTGAATGGACATGAGCTTTAACATGGTCCCACAAAAAATAATCTAATCTGGTCCATTGTTGTGCGTGTTGTGTGGCATGTGGCACCGTCTTGCTGAAACCACTTGTCATGCAAGTCAAGCTCTTGCATTATGGGCAAAAAAAAGTTGGATATCATTTCACGGTAGCGCTCACCATTCACAGTTACGTTACGATTCGCAGCATATTTGAAGAAGTACGGTCCAATGATACCTGCAGCCCATAAACCGCACCAAACTGTCACCTTTTCTGGATACATTGGTAGCTCTTGCAATTCTTCTGGCTGATCTTCACTCCAAAATCGACATTTCTGCTTATTTACGTACCCATTGATCCAAAAATAAGCTTCGTCGCTGAACACAATTTTTCGATAAAAAGTGGATCTTAAACTTTCTTAACAGAACACGCATTTTTATATAAAAATTCAATGATTTGCAAGCGTTGTTCGTTTGTAAGACGATTCATGGTTAAATTATAGACCAAACTGAAGATGTTTGACAGTGAAACAAAACACTTTTTTCCAATCTCTTTTTTTGTCTTGTTCAGCTCCTCCTTCGATGCCGTCTTTATCTCGTCAATCGTAGCGTAGCATTGTCCTTTCATCGGCCTCTTCAGTTTCGGGAACAAGAAAAAGTCACAGGGGGCCAGATCTGGTAAATACGGTGGCTGTGGCATCATTAGTGTGCTGTTTTTGGCCAAAAAGTCGCGCACAAACAACGATGCGTGAACAAGAGCCAATTTTTGTTCTTCCACAAATCCGGGCGTTTCTGACGGATTGCTTAGCGCAAATTGTGCATAACTTGCAGGTAATATTCCTTATTGACCGTTTTACCCTGTGACAAGAACTTATGATGCACAACGCCCCTGCAATCGAAGAAAACGGTAAGCAAAACTTTTACACTCCACCGAACTTGGCACGCTTTTTTCGGTCTTGGTTCGTGCGGCAGTTTCCATTGAGATGATTGAGCTTTGGTTTCCACGTCATAACCATAAACCCACGATTGCCAGTTATGATCCTCGTCGCGGAAAGTGTCTAACATCTCTTTAGCAAAGATCATGCGCTGCTGTTTTTGGTCGAAATTGAGCAGTTTTGGTACAAATTTTGCGGCGACCCGTCTCATGCCCAAATCATTGAAAAAAACTCGAATGGCACGAGCCAATCGATATGTCTAGGTCCTCAGCAACTTCTCTAACGGTGATTCGACAATTGGCCAATACCATTTTCTTCACCCCATCAGTTTTTTCGTCTGTTGTTGAAGTGCTCGGGCGTCCGGCACGCTTTTCGTCGTTCACATCTTCTGGGCCTTCTGAGAACATTTTGTACCACCGATAAACGTTGCTTTGGTCCAAAGTAGCTTCTCCGTATGACACAGTCACCATTCGGAATGCATCCGCGCACTTAATTTCGTTTTTTACACAAAATTTGATACAGGTTCTTTGATCCATCTTTTTGCATAGGTAAAAATCCAAGACGAGCCGAAACACATGCAAGCAAAGCAGCTGTCAACAATTAACTGAACATTCAAAATGGCAGCACTCGTCGGCATGAGTGAGAGACATGAGTACCAACATATCGCCACAAAAAAACCGAAATTCGAATATAGGTAACCTGCGAAAATTCAAAATTCGCGATACTTTTTGAACACACCTCGTTTGTGTAATGCGCGCTTTTTAAATGAACAATCCCCGTTTTTTTTTGGCATAATGTACATTAATGGAAATTACCGCATTTGATTTGGTCAAAATGTCAGCTTTTTCTTTTATTGCAAGTCGCGTAAAATTTCTATTTTCTATTTGCCTGTCGGCAAATAAATTAACGGTACTTCTCTTAAATTCATTCAGCTGATTCCATTCAAAAATACCACTACCAAAATCACATCGACGACACTTCCCCGAGCTTTATTCTCAAAAATGCAACGTAAAAAGAGCAAAAGAGAAAAACAAAACAAAAAATGTCGCAAGTGTAGATGGAAAAACTTTCTAATGTCGCAAGTACTGAGTGCGCATTGACAAAAAAATTGAGTCGCAAAATCGAGTTTTTACTGTATTTACGCTGCGACCGTGCTCAAATGGCAAATTGTCGAGCAGCGCTCAATCGATTGTTTAAGCACAAATAAAGCAACAATAACAAAAACAAAGAAATGAAATAAAATTCAAAAATTCAATAACACCTTGAGCAGCGCTTGCCAGAACCCGCCGTCAACCTCTCCGCATTCCGCCGCTAAGCAGCCTTGTTAGCTGTTAATAAACATTGAAGTTGTTGTCGCATAAAGGATTTCAGTTGAAAATATTTTACAATTCATCAGGCATTAGCCTGCAATTCGCATTAAACAAATAAAGCAAAGAAACTACATTAAAGACAACAAAAGCCCGAGCGTAGTCAAAGTGACCCTAAAACAATTGAAGAAGGGGTTCACGCGCCATCAACGCGCCTGATGAGGTTTTCCATTAAATTGCTAGCAGAAATTCTGGATTTTACCAAATATAACCCCATTGTCAACGCCGCTTAGCACTGCGATCGCGCTAAGTACGAGTTAATCCTTTCGTTTGCCGTAGCAAAATATTGTTAAACATAGAAACGTGCGATAGCGCACAAGATACGCTTGCATGCTAATCAATGTTTCAAATACACACATACATGCTTACATATACTCAGATGCACACATTTATACATACTTAAAGGCGATAACCATGGCAATGACCGCCACACAGCGAATGGTGGGCGTGTAAATGGATTTGCATTCATTTGTTTTGTAGCCGACCAAAAACTGTTGCTACCGTCAGAACGGTACCTGCACGCGTTCAAGGGCGTGACAAGTGATCCACCCAATAACCTCGGAGCTCTAAATAGACGCATGCACACATTTACCCGAATAGTTTTTAGGTAGTCTGCGCCTAATTGACATCACCGCAATTATCATTGAACTCAGTGCGGCTGGCATGGCATAAAATAGTCAAATGCGGTTTTCCGCTTTTTTTGAAAGAGTTCGAGCACAGTTTTGTCGTGCATTATCCTTGCGCACGCTGCAGGCTGGTATTGGCATGTGTCAGTTGATCGCCGTGACTAAGTTGAAAAGTCGGAAATGGAATTTGAATCAGGCAAGTCGAGCGTATCCACAGATTCTATAGGTATTTAGTTCCAACTGATAGAAGGAAAATATATCTGTGCTATTTATTCCATTTACCTATTTTCGTTAGTACTTCTAATCGTCAGCATAGATAAGTCAATTAGTTCTAAAGTCGAAACATGCGGTTTCCACTGGTGACCACAGAAATTACAGAATGACTTGCATTGCTGAAAATAAAGAAACAAATGACTCTGCTTTAGTACATAACAAGCGCGTACAAGTTCCAGTATCAGTTTTCCAATGCTAGTTGAACTTTGATAGTGGTTGGAATTCCGCCTGCAGTTTTTCAGCACAATTTTAATGTAGTTTATTTCATTTACTTACTTATAATTTACAGTTATAGTATAGTATATAGTTATTATTATTATTATTAGAAGGCCATTACGCACTGCGACCAGAGCTGATCTATTGCGAAAGGCCTATTTTTGTAACCCTAGAGTTTTAGGCTTTTTAAAAATTTTAGCACAATTTTAGATTTGTTGTCAAAGATTGCATGGAGATATACGATACCACCACGGTGATGAAGTCTCTGTCTGCCCAACGCAGGACATTCACAAAGCACATGTTCAGAGCTTTCTATGTCCATTTCGCAAAAGCGGCAGACATTGGTCTCAGATAGACCAACATTATTTAGATGATATCTCAGGCTGCAGTGACCTGCAAGATATCCTGTTAAAAGTCGCAGATCTACTCTGTTTAGTGAGAGAAGCTTGTCAGATATTCTTTTGTTGGGACTTAGGAATAGTTTGGCTTGACGCTGACCGGCACAGGTTAGCCAGTGTGCAGCAAATTTCCTTTCTTCCCATCTCCTAAGGAATTCTTAATGTGGCTTTTTGTGAGTCCACAGAAAGGCTCAGGACCAGTAAGTTGCATATTTGCTCCTTGTTTTGCAAGGTCATCAGCCATTTCATTTCCCTCACGTCCTTCATGTCCCGGAATCCAGCATAGTGTTACTATGTTGAGGTTTCCTAACGTGTTGAAAAAGTTTAGGCAATCATTTACCAATTTAGAGGTGATAGTTGTTGATAGAAGGGCTTTTAGAGCCGCTTGGCTATCTGAAAGTATGTAGATGTGAGTACCTCTCATTTTCCTGCTAAGGCATTCTCTCACACATATTTCGATGGCATGTATTTCTGCCTGGAATGTTGTTGGGTAGAATCCCATCGGAATCGATTTTTTGAATTTAGGCCCATTGATTCCTCCCCCTGTTCTACCATTTTCCAATTTGGACCCATCAGTAAACCATAGCTGGGAGCCAAGTTTGAAAGTGATAGAATTAGTTCTCCAGTCTGTGCGTTCAATAATTATAACTTGGAAGTTCCTGAAGAGTATTGGTTTGGGTGATAGTATATCATCCCTATGAAGAATGGGACTATGTCGGAAGTCTTCTAAGATCTTTAAATGTCCTTTCATATCCCCACTTTTAAGTTCAGATATGGTTACTATATATTTACAGTTATAGAGAATAACATTAAAGGAGTATTGCAGCTTGCAGCTGCAAGGCTATCGGCGCGGGAACGCAGCTTAAACTTTCGTTAAACGGCCAGTCGGTCTAAGTGTAATGAGTTTAACAATCAGCTGTTCGTTGTCTTGTTGTTTCTGTAGCAGCATTAACAATTCCCATACAGGTACTTGGAGTGCTGCTGAAGTGACAGTTCTTCGCCGGATATAAATCCGGGTCGTTCAGGTAACGTATAACCGACTGAGGTGGGAGCGCTGTCTGTAGTCTCGTCGGCTTGGATTGAAAAAAAAAAATCAATCGAATCAATTGAATTAGATTTTACTGCAACAAGGTGGTACACAATTAATCAACCTATCGTATAATTTATAATTTTTGCTAATGGCGTCGTACGTCAATTGCATTTGACACTTGTGAACTATAGTAGACAGCTGCGGTATACAAGCAGACAAACAATAGAGCGCGTAAAGGTCAAACAAAAAATATTTCCATATTCAAATAATAGTTTTATTCACTAAAAACCTTTTACTTTACTCTTTTATTTACTTAAAAACTTAATTGGATGATTAATTTTGGGCCTCGTGCAATTTAAAAATGCCAATGAATTATAACAAGGAGTACCAGAAGGGTGGATAGATGGCCATGAAATGCAACCGAATAGGTAGAAGTCACAGGGAGTCATATATGAGGTGAACACGGTGAGTGATTGACGGTTAAAATGCGATTTCTAGTCCAAAAATCAGTCACAAGAGTGGATCGATGTGATGGTGCATTATTATGCAATGAGCGCCAGCTTCCTCCTTCGCAGTATTCAGGGCAAATTCGGCGAATGCGATGCAACAAACGCTTCAAAACGCCAAGATAGAAAAATGCATTGACGGTTTGGCCCATTGGTATGAACTTCTTGTGGGCAATTCCCTTGGAATCGCAAATATAAATGAGCATCGACTTGAGTTTTGACTTTTTCAAACGCGAGGTTTTGGGTGATGACTCGTCTGGGGCCTTCCATTCGGCACTTTGACGCTTAATTTCAGGTTCATGCTGGAAAAACCACGCTTCATCACCAGTTACAATGTTGTAAAGGAAGTTCTTGCATTTTCTCACCTCTTTAATGAGGTCTTTCGAATGTTGAATTCTGAGCAATTTTTGGTCCTCAGTTAACTTGTGCGGAGTGAAGCGTGCACAGATCTTTCGTAAGCCCAAATGATCAGTTAAAATGCGATAAATCGATGTTTTGGAGATATTCAACTCCGATTCCATGAATTTCAACTATGATTCCATATAACTGTGAAATATCTTTTGCACTAAATGAAGCTTTGTGTGAAACTCGTGCGAAGACTTTGCCATTCCCCCATAGATGCTTCTTCCAGTTATATTCAATTGTGTGTACAGCACCGTTGGTACATCATTTTTCTGCAAAGCATTTTTAATTTAAAATGACATTTCACAAATTTCACGAATTTTTTTTGCAAAAACTCAAACGGAAAATTCAAGTAAAACAAAATGTTGCGCGTAAATAATATTTTGCATATAATAGCAAAATTGCCCCTAAATATATGAATATAAATGCCTGCAAAGAAGCAGCACATGAAACGCCCAACGAATGAAGACAACATGAGAAGATATAAGGCAGCCGAATATCAGAAAATTGGCAAAGAAAAGTGACTATTTCTTCATCTTTATTACACCATCATGCGTTCTAAGTAAACTTAGTTTAACTTGAGTTCAAACCTGCACTAGCAAACTGGGCCATAGGGAAATGTAGTATTATAATTACTAGGGAAGAACTGAACACTCAAGAAATAGAAAATTATTATTATTTCCTAAGTTTCCAGGCAGGAACAATAGGCCACAACAAAATGCTCCAATCAGATCTGTTTTGCGCCAGTCTTTTAGCCTCATTCCAAGTTAAATTCTTTGCGCGTTTCCTTTCCAGATCCAACATTCATCTCCAAGTGTGCGATGGCCTTCCTCCTCTACGGTTGCCTGGAAGACTCTACTGAATAGCGGCTCTTGTTAGGTCCTTACCTTGTCTACGAAAGACATGGCAATAGGTCTATCTCAAAGAGTATAGAGGCTTGCTGAGTTGTTCTCCACAGATCAGCATTCGAGATTGTGTTTGGCCAGAAAATTTTCAGGGTTTTGCGAAGGCATCGATTAGTGAAAACTGACAGTACATTTTGTACGTCGGCCGCTGTTGAATTCTATCAATAGAGAATAGTTGATACATTAGAATTAAAAAGCCTCAGCTTTGTGCGTTGCGAAATGTGTGATGCTTTTCAGATTGGACGTAGGGAGCCAAATGTTGCTAGAGCTTTTCTAATGCGACCTTTGATGTCTTCACACAAGCCAGCTGAAACCGAAATGGTACTGCCGAGATAGCGAAAATATTGCACTTGAAATAGAAAATGTTTTTAAAAAAATCTGTTTCGAAATTCACATAAAATATTTTACATGGAAAGTAGCAAACAATGTGCAACAAAATTTTACTTTTTAGATATCACAGATAAGTGAGCAGTTGTGTTGGCTAGTAGCGCTTAGTCCGAATTCAGCATCAACAAATTTCTATTCCACCAGAGTTTTCATAGAATTTGACTCAAAATGTCAAAATAATGTCTTTTATGTCAGAAATAAGAATTTACAGGTAGAGTAATCGCAGGTATTGTGGCAAAGGAATGTACGAGTACTGTGTACTACAATTTCGAAAACTATGCGTACTGAAACAAGAGGACCAAGGCAGCCAGTTTGGCGTTCTCAGAATATTAAGAAATCATGTTCTGACTTGTTTCTCACGCACGTTCCATGCATTGTGTCAATTGTAAGAAAAGATTGTCGTCATATAGTTGACTTTTATTGTGCGCTGTGAGTACTTCCCTAGAAGTTTGCTTCGGATGAACAAATCTTGTATTCTCTCATTCTTGATACTTCTTGGTTTGCATAGGCAAGGAAGTTAAAATGGTAAAGAGCGCAAAATGCCTAAGAAAGGTAGGGCAGAGAAAAGAAATGCAATGCAGAGATTATGAAAGCTATACTGGCAGGTAGAAATAATGGCTTGGGTATCTGACCTCATAGCTGCAAAATGTTTAGTTTTCCCCACACTGCTCTGCAGTACTTGGCAAGGTGCGTAAAAACCATTGCAGAGCTTTTGTCAACCTCGGCATGGTCGATTTCCAACTGATGTTTTCTCGTACTGTAGATAGAGCTTAATTAATATTTACTCATTTATTTTTCTTCGTAAAACCATTTTGTGGGACTTATGAAGCGCAGAGTTGGTTTAATCCTCAAAATTCCCCGTAAAATATTCAAACCTCAATTACTACAAAATTCCTTCCATGACTTCACTGTGGTTTATGATTGAATAAGACACAAAAAAAAAATCCATTATCTTAGAAAAAAAAAAGTTGGGTTGAAATAGAGGTTTTTAAAGCGGCTTTGCAGAATTCAAAAACTTCATCTATGCACCTTTTTTTAAAGTTAAATACATAAGCAGAAAATTTAAGTGGTTAAAAATTGGCTATTCGAGTTGTTTTTTTTCCAAATAAAAATGTATCATGTCGAAAACCTGGTATCGAAAGAATGTCTTAAGAACCTGACAAATGCAATTTCAGAAAATTAAACGGACTAAGAAGTCAATATATCGCTGGAGGTGACTACATTGTGTCAAATTCTATTTGGGGATCAAGGTTAACAACTTCTAAAGGCCGAAAATTATTACACGCTATAAGAGAAAATAATGAAAATTTCATAAGTACCGGAGATCCGACATACTGACCTACAGATATCAAAAACAACCAGATTTAATTGATTTATGTATTGTTAAAAATATTCTCCAAACCCATCTCACCATTAAGTCATTTTTGGAGCTATCGTCGGATCATTCACCACTCCTAATGACAATTCTTGGAAATCTACACCAACAAACTTTTACAGGACTATATAATAATAAAACAGACTGGAATTATTTTCGACAAAGTGTGGAAGCACAATTGATTATAAATATTTCATTAAAAACGGAAAACGAAACTGACTCAGCAATAGCTTTTTTCAACGATTTCATCATCAAAGCCCTCACCCTTTCGACACCAACTATAAAAATTCTACAAAAAGAGTCTATTCCAATACATATCAAACAAAAAATACAACAAAAAAGGAAACTCCGCAAAAAGTGGCAAACTACTAAACACCCCGAAGACAAGGCAAAACTTAACAAATCAACAACAGAATTAAAAGCATTATTAAAACAACGCCAAGATAAAAAGCTGGAGAATTACATACATTACTTACATAAAAACTTAGTCAAAGCAATTCCACATAAACCTCCCATCAAAACACAACAAGGAATTTGGGCAAAGACCAGGCAAACACACTAGCTAAACTCTTTAAAACAATATTCTCAAACGGAAAAGACAATCAGCACATTGAACAAAATGTAAATACGAGTAACCCAGCAAAGAAAATGAAAATGACAACCTCAGCAGAAATCAGATATCATTTGAAAAACCTGAACAGAAAAAAAGGCCCGGGCTACGATGTAATAAATGGTAAAATACTAAAAGAACTAGATTTAGACGACAGCACTCAACTGTGCAACAAGTCCACAGAGTTATAAACAAAATACTAAATGGCATGGATAATAAAAGGTTCTGCATAACTGTCTACCTAGATATTGCAAAAGCTTTTGACAGGGTGTGGCA
Organism: Anastrepha fraterculus; assembly: GCA_037575425.1. Classification (NCBI taxonomy): domain Eukaryota; kingdom Metazoa; phylum Arthropoda; class Insecta; order Diptera; family Tephritidae; genus Anastrepha; species Anastrepha fraterculus. The sequence continues at coordinate 1,191 of JAYXIM010029620.1, read as the reverse complement.
TAAAGGACTACTGCATAAGCTAAGCGAAATATTACCACGGAATCACTTCACCATTCTCAAAAGTTACCTGGAAAACCGACATTTTCTTATAAAGTTTGAAGACGAATACTCAAGCATGATGCAAATGACAGCAGGTGTACCCCAAGGTAGTTTTCTAGGCCCTCTATTGAACCTGATATTTACAGCAGATATACCGATCCTAACAACAAAAATTTGCATGATAGCCACATTCACGGATGACACGGTTTTAATGGCATCAGATAAAATAGAAAAAAAGCTACTGACTTTCTTCAAGAAATAATAAATTACACTGCACCCTGGCTAGATAAATGGGGAATAGAAGTCAACAAAGATAAAACGGCACAAGTAATTTATACAAATAGAAAGCCCAAGAAACACCAACTAACAATGAAATTAAAATCCTTCCTAGTGCAAAGTACCTTGGCATAACTATAGATGAAAAACTAAATTAGAAACGACATATAAAAAACAAGCGAAATGAAATCAAAAACAAGTTCAGACAACTATACTGGCTGTTGGCTTAAAATTCAAAACTAAGCCTTAACAACAAAGTAGTGATATATAAATCTATAATCTCACCCAGTTAGAAATATGGGGTAGAAATCTGGGGCACAGCAAAAAAATCCAAAATAATTCAAAGGACCCAATCTAAAATACTTCGAACAATAACAAAAGCAGGCTGGTATATACCAAAAGACGTGATCCATAACGACCTCAATATCGACAAAAGAGATGACACAATTAGAAAATACAGCATCAAGCATATAAACAACGACTAACAAATCATAAAATGAACAAATGCGCAAACTACCGCAATCGGAGAAAGCGGGAAAACGAAGATTAAAGCGATTAACTCCAAGAGAACTCACAATTTAACAAAACAAAAAAAAAAAAAATATAATAATAATAATAATAATTATAACACTTAGAAAATAATATAATGTAGTATAATCGGAAGCAAAATTAAATACTTATCTAGCATTGGTTAGAGAACAAATAATTAAAATACTACTTTAAAAATAATTACTTATTGTTTAAATTTAACAGGTTGTAATTTAAAAAGGGAAATAAAAATAAAAATAAAAAAAATAAAGTTAAATTTTCCACCCTAATAGTTTACCACCAGTCGTCCCGCTGTGCACAGAAAATCTTCAATAAATAATCATAATT
>JAYXIM010029609.1:0-12556 GCA_037575425.1 Anastrepha fraterculus | reverse complement strand
AGTAGACAATGGCAAGCCTCTGAGTGAATTTGTGCCACGAAAAATATTCTCATAAACAATCATCTGCGGTACGGAGGCGGTGTAAAACTGTAGGTACCTCCTTTCCAGGGAAAAATATCAAGACGCACGCCAAAAATAGGAGGAGGAGCTTTGCCAAACATCAATACATAATTTGGATTATTCGTCCAAATGTAGAAAATCTGTTTATGAAGCTTTTGCCACGAACATATTTTCTACACTTTAAATGCTTCGATTATTTGTTTACATATTTATTTTGATAAATGAGGTTATATCTGTAAGACTTAGTCTAGCACATCAAAAAGCAATAAATTACAAAATAAAATATAAAATTACTTGGATTAAGGACTTTGAAAATGTCATAAAGTGCATATCGAAAAAGTTTGTATGAAGCCAATTGAGTTATGGCTAACGATTTGACAGCAAATTCAAAATTTAAAAATTTTTCTATACCAGTTCTATTGTAGCCAAAGGTGCGAAGAAGTTAGGTTGGTATTTTTGATAAACTCCTCTGATCATCTACGTACATATGTATGTATGTATGTATATATGTATGTATGCAGGTATGTATGTATGAATGTATGTATGTATATATAATACACTAGCAGGATCACACCAAAGTAAATATTTATATAAAAGTTTCGCAGAGAAAACATAAGCGGCTAATCACATTTATCAACACCACCGAAAGCATTCCGCAGAAAGGTGTGAAATTAAGTTCATTTTGTGCGCAGCAACTCAGTGAGTTCCTGCGATTAATTAGCCCAACTGCAATGCGCGCATGCGCACGCAAATCACCTCTAAAACACACAACCACTCCTTTGCCGTTTTGCCCGCCAATTCAGCGGAAATCGGTGACACAACACAGTTAAATCCGCAAGACCCGTTGGCCATACAACTTGGACTTGGTGGACTGGTGACACTCCGCTTGATGCTTATCGCAAAGATGAAATATGTCGGCGATAAATGGTATAACAACAGCAGCAACATGCGAGTACAGGCATAAACAACAAAGCGCATGCTTGAAATGTCAGCGCAGGTTGCGCTTGACAAGCGTTAATGTGTTGCAGCGGGAAAATAAATATGCGGCAACATATGGCGGATGAGGTGGCTGATGTGGCTGATGTGGCCTAAATGGTTGTACTGGCCGCCGCAAATAAGTTGAGAGACGTTGCAAACAAGCGTCGGAGAAATCAGTGACGAAAAGCAATTAATTAGCCAAATAAGATTTGTTTTTTTTTTGTTGTTGTTCCTTTTTAATTTTTATTAGCACAAGAAAATTGAAAAGAGGTTCCATTCGCACACGAAAAAATGGATCTGCAAAATTTTAATTATTTATTTTTCATTCTTCTGTTACGTGATTCGCTTGCTGCGCGACAATTCACTAGAAAGCGCGACACTTAAGATTCGAGGTGTCAGATGCGGCAGGCGGCTGCTGAGGAATGGCTTCCGTTGAGGCTACTGCAGGCAGTTGCGAGTCGCAATTATCCGGCATTTGTCGCGTCAACATGCAGTTGCAACTGTTATTTAGGCCACTACTAGCAGTAGCAGCAGCAGCAGCAGCCACAGCGGCCATGTTGCAATATTGCTTGTTCACTTAACAAGATCAGCACAGTCAATTAACCGTACACTTATTTCCTTGGCGATTATTTTTTTGCAGAGTTTTTATATGAAAATATGCTCGCTTTCATAGTTGCATCCAGGAAGTGTTTAGCATTTGACGCGACTTAATTAAGCGAATTGCAATTAAGCCGCACTGCGTAAATGTTTAACAACTGGATTTATGCAACTCTACTTAAATGAGTTTGACACTTGCAACCTCGTGTGATGCCCGCAGGCGCATTAAGCTAATTGCCTACACTCCATTTGCTCCAATTACCTTGGCTTAATGGTGGATAATAATGTTGACAGTGGAAAAAATGCTGGGCTGGCAGTTCTCTGAAAATTTATTATGATGAACTCGCAATTATGCGTATTTTAGTTGTTGTGCAACAGCGAGTGAATAATTGAATGAGGTTGCTGAATTACATACCAGGATTGCACCATTTAATGGAGGAAAAGGCGGAAAGTTTTTGTAATTTTAATGAATTTCGGTACAAATGATCAAATTTTCTCTTAAATTTTAAATTAATTTGTCCTTTATATTTTTCCGCGCCCGAATGGCTATCATATTTTTTATGAGTCTGGATGGTTGTCACTGATTGAGGGGCGGTTGGAATTTTTTTAACGCTTCCTTTTCAAAAAATTGAATGCTTTCTGATGAACCTTCAGGCATTTCGTAGAAACCGTCAAACAAAGCGTAAATTTTTTATCGAAGGATAGCAACGGATTCTTTTGCGGCACTTGAAAGTCAACATTAGTTAAAAAAGAAAATTTTCGGTCTACAGAGTTTGATTGAAAAGTATTGAGCCTTCCCGCACGAAGAGTCTGCCTAGCGATCAACCGAATCGGCTGGTGGGGGAAAATGATCGTTGGGCCTTCTCCTTCCACTAGAAACTGGTCACAGCGTTGCAGTCAACATCGCTCCGCGCGTGAAAGCTGTTTTAAAAGTGTGTTAGGATTTTGCAGTGGCGAAAATGCAGCGATCGTTGGTGCAACGTTACTCGATCAAATTTTGCGTAAAGCTAAACAAAACGAGTACCGAAACAATTGGGCTACTCAAGGAGGCTTACGGGGACCAATCTTTGTACAGTGCCCAGGTGAAACGGTGGTACAAGTCGTTCAAGAAAGGCCGGGAGGAGGTCGAAGACGAACAGCGATCTGGAAGGCTTTCGACGACGCAAACAGACGAAGATGTGAACCGGGTTCGTGAATTTTTGAACATTGACCGAATATTGAACATTGAAGTGCTCCTTCGGCTGAAAAACCGCGTCGCCCGGGTTCGGTCCGACCTCGTCACAATTGGACCCTTCATCACGACAATGCGCCGGCGCACACCGCCTTCCTCTGCACCTCTGCATTGGTCAAGATGGGGGGTCCGGTGCTTTCCCAACCTCCCTACAGCCCAGACCTGTCCTATCCGGACTTCTTCTTGTTCCCCCGCCTGAAAAGAAAGCTGAAGGGGAGGCGTTTCGACTCCATCGAGGCGATCCAAGAAACTGTGACAGCCGAATTCAACGCGATTCCGGCGGATGAGTTTAAAAAATGTTTCCTGCAGTAGAAGGACAGCTACCAGCGGTGTATTGACGCTCAAGGGTTCTATTTTGAAGAATATTAGTTGTATAAGCCAAAAGGTTTAATAAAACTGCTTAAAAAAAATAAGGCTCATTACTTTTCTATCAAACGCTGTAGTCAAGTTAAATTTCGGTGATTGTCACTCTAAGTTACACAGACTGCAGAGAATCGCAGTAAAGCCAAATAACAACGTATTGGTATGCCACGTGAGCGGGGTTTCAATTCGCGAAATTTCGCGTGACTATCGATTGGTGAGTCCGGGCTCGAAGCTTTCTATGAAACATCAAATTATAGGAGGAAACTTTTTTTCCAATAGCAGTAGCCGCCCAGCGAATGAATTTGTGCCATGAAAAAGTGCCCATAGAAGCCTTCTGGCGTTTGGAAGCAGCATATAATTGTAGGACCATTAACTACAAGTCTGCTGTGGCACCGAAATGTAGAGCAAAGGGTGAAAAGGCCACTAACGCTTGGGCAAACTTAGGGTATATCTCCCTCTCTACTGCATTAGTGCTGCACAGCAGCGGTCAGACCAATGCTAGTCTATGGCTGTCTGCTGTGCTGGATCGTGACTAGAAGATCGTCATACATTGTGCGTATGACAAAGGCTCAGCAACTAGCTGCTTTTGCATTACGGGACCGCTAAGAACGACTCCAACCGCGGACCTTGAATTCATACTTGATTTATCACCGATAGATCTTTTTGTAGCGAAATCTGCAGGATAAAAGCCTTAAGCGGACTCTCATACAGGTCCTATGGACATAGCTGAATAAACCGACCCCACAGTTTGATGGATTGGAAGATATCTCAGCTTAAATCTTTCCTTAAATTGGCAATAGCAACATGCATCAAGCGGTTGGGCTTTTTCAAAACACATAACTAATGTACTCCACCTGGTATCGCTATCAGAACAAACCGGTCTATGCGTGACTGCCAGTCAACTAGTTCAAAGTAAGCTAACGAAGTCTGCTGGGCATTCCAAGAAATGTTTCCCGAGGAAGAAATGCCGTGTTTTTGTCATTTATACAGAAGTCATTTTAGGAACAGAATTTCAACGGACCTTAGCTAGACGTGATTATTGTTACCCAAAATGAGTACATTATATTAAGATAGGTCATGCATTCCACGATGTACAGAATGCAGAGGTGTGGCCAACATCAGACCGTAAACCGGCTCCCAGCCATTTTCAGAAGAATCAGCTTAATTGGGGCTATAACATGGGTTATAATCGCGGTTATAAAGGAACAAACCTCTAGTCTAAGTCTATTTCTGAGTGTATGTTCTGCCACCGACAAGCCTGCTCATACATAACTCATCTGCCGCTATCGTGTTCTTAGCGCAAACACGAAACAAAACTCCTGTCAAATCCCATACAAAATTAAAACACAACTCCATACCTAAACCCACTTTTCAAAGCGTGTTTTGTTGGTTTGCGTCTAATTCAAAGCGTGTTTTGTTGGGTTTGCGTCTAATTTAATTATTAAGTGGTGGCAATGTTGCTCATTTTCCTCATTTATTATTGCATTCTTATCGAAATATGGCAACAATGATTGCAATTTGTCAATACGACATTTTATTGACGGCCGCCGTAGCCTAGTGGGTTGGTGCGTGATCACCATTCGTAATTCACAGAGAGGTCGTTGGTTCGAATCTCGGTGAAAGCAAAATTCATAAAAACATTTTTCTAATAGCGGTCGCCCCTCGGCAGGCAATGGCAAACCTCCGAGTGTATTTCTGCCATGAAAAAATCTGCTCATAAACATATCATAAAACAAAATGAAATAAATGTATAAAAAAAAAATTTTTTTTGTGATTCGAACCGAGGATTTCGGATCGGAAGCCCACATTGCTAGCCGCTGGGCTATCGCGCTGTGCTGTCGCCGCAAAATAATGTATCATAAATCTGTTTACCATACCAAAGACCATACACTTTGCAAACACATTTCGGTGGAAACAGTTGACAGTTCTCCCAAACACAACTCCTGCAAACACGGTGTTTGCTTTTGGTGGAAACGGGGGCTAACACTCTATAAGGCTCCCATCATGCCCACCCTAGCATATGGCGTAGAAGCTTGGGCAATGACAACATCGCATGACGCATCCTTTGGAGTGTTTGAGAGAAAGATTCTGCGGACGATTTTTGTACCTCTGCACGTTGGCGACGGCGAGTACCGCAGGCAGGTGATAGGACAATGAGCTGCATGAGCTTAACGATGAGACAAACATACTGCAGCGAATAAAGATCCCGCGGTTTCGTTGGCTGGGTCATGTCGTCCGAATGAATAGAAACGCTCCAGCTCTGAAAGTATTTGATGCGGTACCAGCTGGTGGAAAGATCAGGCGGAGAAGGACTTGGCTTCACCTGGTGTTTCCAACTGGCGCCGGTTAGCATGAGAATGAAACGACTGGCGCGCTTTGTTCAACTCTGCCAAAACCGCGTTGGCGGTTAATGCGCGAATCAAGAAGAAGAAAATTTACAAAAAAAGTAAGACTTTGTGCGGTAAAGGAGTTACAGGGTCGAATAAAAAGGTCACCGGCAGAACAAGTGCTTCGTATGGTTTGAAGGGCATTACAAAATTTGAGAAATGCTGCAAGAAATGTATTAGGTGCGCAGCTAAGTTCCCGCTGTTTGTTAATAGATTCCGCCAGCAGTGTGTGCTAGTCGATTCTAACACAACCTAAACGTCATAAACCAAGCTTAGAGATATGGTAAACAAACTACTTTGACACATTAGCGATTTTGTTTTGGTATCAACTACTTTTAGTTTTGTGAAAATGCCTGATTTTGTGCCGAATAATCGTCAATTGCGGGAAGTGTTGATTTTCCTCTTTCATTCGAAAAAAAAAAAACGGCGGCTGAAGCACATCGAGAGCTACAAAAAGTTTTTGGAGATGCTGCTTTAAGTGAAACAACTTGTCGAGATTGGTTCCGTCGCTTCAAAGACGGTGATTTCAATGTTGACGACCGTCTGCGTGAAGGAAGGCAAAAACCTTCGAAGACGCTGAATTGGAGGCATTGCTCAATGACGATCCGTTTCACATGCAAGAAGAGCTTGTTTCGATATTAGGAGTTACCCGCCAATCCATTTCCAAGCAATTGCATGCTTTGAAAATGATTTAGAAACAGGGGACTTGGGTTCCTAATGAGTTAAAGCCAAGGGATGTTCAACATCGTTTTTTCGCCTGTGAGAAACTGCTACAGCGGCAAAAAGGAAGGGTTTTCTTCATCGCATTCTGACGGGTGATGAAAAGTTGACTCATAACAGCAATCCAAAGAAAAGAAAGTCATGGGGACTGCCCGCTCATGCTTCTACGTCGTCGCCTCGGCCGAATATTCACGCTGCGAAGGTTATGCTATGTATTTGGTGGCACCAAGTTGGTGTTATTTATTATGAAACGTCAAAGCAAAGCGAAACCATCACTGGGGATCGGTGTCGACTTCAATTGATGCGATTTAGCTGAGCACTGCGCGAGAAGCGGCCGCAATACGAGGAGAGGCATGAAAAACTGATTCTACAGCATGACACGTTGCTAAAACTGTTAAAACCTACCTGGAAACATTGAAATGGGAAATCCTACCCCACCCGCCAAATTCTCTAGATCTCCAGATATTGCGCCGTCCGATTATCACCTATTCCGATCGATGGCGCATGGTCTAGCTGACCAGCAGTTCAATTCATCAAAAAATGGCCTCAAAATACGAACAATTTTAGCGCGACGGTATACCAGATCTACCAGAAAGATGGGAAAAAGTAGTAGCCAGCGATTGGCGATACTCTCAATGATTCACTTGTAACCACTTTTTCAGAATAAAGTTGTATTTTCATTAAAAAAACAGCGAGAACTTAGTTGCGCACTAATAATAATAGAATATCTAGGCAAACCGAATAAAATGTTCCTTATTTCTATTTCGAGTACACATTTTCCCACCCTCGTATACGTATCTGCATGGATGCGTTTTCAATTCAATTAGATTTATATACACTTCTAAGTACACGGCAAATAAATAGAATTAAATTACTACGTACCGGTGACAGTAAAATAAATTCCCTTTGTTCCAGTCGAGCAGTTGCAAAAACTTTCCCTCGCATTGTTCCACATTTTGCAGTTGCCTTTTGTTCCAAATGCCGCTCAATCCCAATATACAAACACAAGAACAAAAAGTCTAACGACAACTGTGACAATTCTGTTTGCCAAAAGAGCCATGAAAACAAGACTAAGTATGTAACTGTGTGCGTATTCTGTTTGTCTTACTCATTTGCCAATTTGACTTCGTTATGTTACAAAAACAAAAACTGTTTACTTTACACGATCAACAAAGGTATTGGTGACGATTTTTTTTTTGTTCAAGTTTTGTACGCTCTGAAAAAAAAGAGAAGAGAAAACAAGAAGCTAATTTGGAGTCAACTCGGCACAAGGGTGAGTTTAAATTAGGAAATGTAGCAACATTTAAAGATGTTTTCGCAAGTGATATAATATGCAAGAAAAACAGATAAGTGTAGGTATTTGTTATTACTCGGTTACAGGGATATGGTTAAAAAAATATTATTTTTGGTATTCGTGAATGTCATGGCAAAGAAAACATTTAAAAGTAAAAGTGAAATGCTCAATTTTGAAAGCGAACCAACTGAATATTTTGCAGCAGCCGTTTTCAGCGTGGATGTACGACTGAGATAGCGAGGCAGTGATATGAAACTTATTGATGTTTGCAATAGTCCCGGCAAAGTCATAGATAGTTTTTAGTACTATAAATACAGGGTGGCTGATGAAAGCCGCTACCAAAAAAAATTTAATAACTTTTTTTCTTTTTAAGTTATCTGTTCCATTTTTGTTTTAATTTGCAGATTGATCTTTAAAACTTATTAAAATGGATAACTGGGACACGCAAACAAGAATTTGGATAGTCCGCCGCTATCACGCACTGGAGTCCGTAGTTTTGGTACAGAGAGAGTACAGGTGGATGCTTGGCGGCGATCCTCCAAGCAGATGGACCATAATGAGACTGGTGAATAATTTTGCTGAGCAAGGAACAGTCGCAAGAAGGCCTTATCATCGAAACCAGTTCGGACGGAGGAAACGATCGCTGCTGTAGCTGCAGCTATACAAAGCAATCCAAGGGTTTCAACAAGAAGCTTATCTGCTCAACTTGGTGTCAGCCGACAGTCTTTGCAAACAATAATGCACAAAGATTTAGACTTATTTCCCTACAAAGTTCAAATGGTTAACAAACTGAATGTAGCAGACTTGCCGATTCGCTTGGAATTTTGCCAGAAGATCCTGCAAATGGTGGAAGAAGACCAAAACATGTTAAACTGCCTTTTCATGTCTGATGAGGCCCATTTCGATTTAAACGGCAATGTGAACAAACAAAATTGTCGAATATGGAGTACTTCTAACCCACAGATACTCCACGAGACGGAATTGCATCCTCTTCGCGTGACAGTGTGGTGTGCGGTTTCTTCACGCTGTATTGTCGGGCCTTATTTTTTTGAAGAAAATGGTCACACCGTTACGGTTACTGGATACCGTTATTTGAAAATGCTGAAAGAATTTTTCTAGCCAGAACTACGCCGAAAGAGAATTCCTTTCAACTCTGTGTGGTTTCAACAAGATGGGGCAACGTCTCACATAGCCCAGACTGTTATGACAGAGTTGCGACGAAAATTTCCCAATAAACTGATTTCAAGAAACTCCGAATTTCGTTGGCCCCCCAGGTCGCCTGACCTTACTGCACCTGACTTTTTCTTGTGGGGCTTATGTAAACAAGAAGTTTATAAAACAAAGCCAACAAATTTGGATGAACTAAAACAATCCATTCGGGCAACAATTGCGGCTATTCCTGTCGCAACTCTCAAAGCAGCAATGAACAACTTTTTACTAAGATGCCGCACTTGTGTCAACGAGCATGGGGGGCATTTAAATTCAATTATTTTTAAAACTAGTTAAGCTACATTTAATAAAATTTAATGACCTTCAACTTGAAACAAAAATAAATGAATTCCATACACTAAAAAAAAAGTTATTTGAGTTTCTTAATGTATCAAAATTCATCAGCCACCCTGTAGTATCGGGTGTTTTTTTTTAGCTATTCTGTGTCTGTACAGTAAGGGTTTGGTAAGTCATCATACATCTTTTATCCGCCCTTAGTCCGCCAGAGCAACGCTTCAAATTGTGGAAATTTACTTTGACAACCAAAAAAAAATTTGTCTGCGAAGTGTTGAAAAAGACGCCGAAATGTCGATTGGTCATCGTTTTTAACTTCTTGGCTTTTGTGCTTCGACTGGGTGGAAAATTTTATATAAATTATAAAATACCCCTCGTGCAAGAATTGAAGGTAAAGGACCATCGCTTGCGTCACATTTTCGCTGACTGGGCTCAGTTGGATTTATTATTCATATTTACTGAATTGGAAGAGCAGTCAAAAATTGGACTGATCTTCAAAAAATAAATGCGATGAAATTATCTATCAGATTATAATAAAAAAATATTCATTATTTCTGTTTTGTATTAAGGGATTCCGGTGTTCTAGAGTTCCAAAATTTATCGTATTTTTAGGATTTTTTTTACAATAAACAAATGAGAAACGATATTTAAATTTTGTAGGCTTTTTATTTAACTTCGTTTGCATACTAAATTAAAAAAAAATTTTAGGTTTTTTACTTAACTTCTTTTACATACACACATACAATTTTTTTTAGTTTTAGAAATTTTACAAATGGCGCTGAAGTTGACCCTCCCGAAATATTGGACCTGGATGGTGTTGTCCATTTGACTCTTCCATTTATCTGAAACACAAAAACCAAAAAAATATTAATCAGGCTGATCTTTGATCAATAATGGTCAAAAGGATCATGTCTTAGAGAGGCTCTCAATGCACTAACACACGTTGTTCAAATAGACCGGGTCGCTGGAGAGAAAAAACTTATGGTCACGCTAGTCTGATTATCGCGACAAACTCAGTTAACCCCGGTGAGGACTGACTACATCGTCCCGATGGTAACGTTCAATAGGAATTTTGCCACTCTCTTTCCATCTAAAAAAGAATGGAATAAGGGATTCTCTCTAAACAACTTCGATACCACAGTCTATACAGATGGCAGTAAAATGGACTGTGGTGTTGGAGCTGGTATATATTCTCACAGACTTAAAATTGAGAAATCTGTGCGTCTCCCTAATATCAGCAGTGTCTTCCAGGCGGAAGAACTGGCAATTGGGGAAGCTTGTAGGCTATTAATCAGAGATATATCTTTTAAGGGCAATATCGCTATTCTTTCGGATAGCCAAGCTGCAATCCAGGCACTGGGTTCGGCTACTACCACCTCTGATGTGGGGGTCAAAGTAGGAATAGCCTCACCACCTCGAGTGTAAACCATAAAGTTATCATAATCTGGGTCCGGGACATCGGATCATTGGTAACGAAACATTGGTACCGAAAAAGCAGATGAACTGGCAAGAGGGGGACCTGACATGAATAACGCTCTTGCAGAATCGGTATTTACACCATTAGGTGCAGTCAAGAGTGCAATTTCCCTAAAATACATCCGAATCGCGGATTGTAAGTGGAAAGCTCAGACGAAATGTAAAATTAGGCGAACGTTATGGCACACCTACAACCTTAAACAATCGTAAACATTGATAAACATGAAACGATGAGCAATAATAAAACACGCAAGCGATCATTCACGCGAAAAATACCAGTCTTGTTCAAAGTGTGACAAAAACTTCCACAATAAAGCACGTTTGAAGCGACATTATCGCGACAAATCTGTAATCTGTGATGTCTGCCATGAAGAGTTTCCTGATGGGCTCAGTCTTTCCTCTAACTAATTCTTCGGGCAAAATGTTTCCAAGTCATGAGGGCGGCAAAATGATGGGTTCACGGGGCTCGCAACAAATACATGTACGCATACACAACCGCGAAAGGTCATACGGTTGTCGTTTCTGTTGAAAGGCTTCCGCCGATGGCGGAACGCTGCGTGAGGAACCCGATGCCTGCTCAGTGTGTCCGTGTGCATTCAACCAACGTGTGGTGCTAGGCGAACATATACGATCATATCACTCGGGTTTGGATGCGAAACGCAACACTTACTACTGCACAGTTCCATGCTCCATGGGCATGTCGTCCTTAAGTGATCTGGTGCAGCGTCTAATAAAGGGTGGTTAAGTTTCAAGAGCCGATGTGGATTTTGAATAAAATACGATTTTTTAAAGAAATTATTGTCATTTCTCTTTATTATGATAATATTGGTATGCCACAATTACGTATAGAACAAAATATCGGCTAAATAGCCGCCGCGGTCTCGGCGGCACACCTCCATCCGATGGTCCAAATTTTCGATGACGCTGAGGCATAATTGAGGTTCTATGGAGACACCGACTCTCGCCGTTCATCATCGCCATATTGATTGGGAAGAAAGAGCGTTTTAGCAACAGAGAAGGCGGACAGTCTCTGACGAACCGGCAACAAGCCCAGACGTTTGAGTGAAACACTTAATACAGTATCATACAGAAGACAAGATGGTAGTGAGTTAAGATAACACTACTGCAAGCTTTCCGATGCCGCCTTTACTTTGGAACCACCTATAAACACAGTGGGAGTAATTGGGACTATCGACGGTGTATAGCCTTCATACGCCTACAGGAGAGGAACCTGGACGCAGGTACCTGTTGTGTCTTCGGACATAAACGCGGCTCTATCCAGAAGTTATACTTTTGTGGTCCTAGGGTAGAATTAGCTGAGGTGGAGGATTGTTATAGTATTAGTGGGAGCGTGCCCCACATACCATTGGTGTGACGGCACCCTTGCGATGTTTCTGAAATTTTGATTTCAACCTCCTTAAAAAACAAAAAAAAAAAAAATCTGTTAATGTGCCGAATTATCTCATCCTTTAGCTCTTGAATTGTTGCTGCCTTATCGACGTACACTTTTTCTTTCAAATAACCCCAAAGAAAGAAGTCCGATGCGGTGTCGTTGGCGTTTGGGTGTGGTTCACATTCAACATCGGCTCTTAAAATTTAACTGAATTATAAAAGTGTAAACTCAACTCAGCTCTTAAAAGGCACTCCATATATAAGAGTTTTAAAATTCCTATCTTTCATTTGTTTAATGAAAAAAAAAGTTAAATACAAATCTCGCAAATATCTGCGTTCCAACCCATGTTCGATCCATCAAAGCTGGTGTTTACGGATGACCGAAGTACGGCGCATTTGCGGCCAACATTTGAAAGGGATTATCTTCAAAAAATAAATGGCATGAATGGTTATAGACAAAACTAAAGATTCCCCAATCAATTTGAATTTTCGTTATTTTATTTCAATTTAAAATCAGATTCCTCTAAATCACTCCTTATATAATTGACGCGTACA
>JAYXIM010029590.1:0-26214 GCA_037575425.1 Anastrepha fraterculus | reverse complement strand
AAAAAATTCTTTTTAAATTATAATTTGAGGTAAAAATACAACGCACTTACCTGAGAGGTGTCCAAAATGTTTCACGTGTATTAAAAATTTCAAAGGCCATTCGATTTTTTATTCCCATACATTTTGGGGCTCCTTAAAACTCCTTAAAACGTTTTCCTGGTAGAAACCCACTCCAAGGGTTGCCATTGCTTGCTGAGCATTGTCTTCGCCATTAGAAAAAACTTTTTCTATACTTTGCTGATTCATGTTCGCAACGGTGCATGATCTCAGATGCGCTGAAATGTAGTCATGCAAAAATCCACTTGGCCTCGGTGAAGGTGGCTGTCATCTACCGTTACGAGTCGGCATAAACTAGAAGGTTCTTGTATTTGTAGCGCAACTTCAAGATGTACACCATAAAATCAGTCAAACACTTAATAAAGGATGTATGTAAAAGGTGGCGCAAAAGTACCCTTGCGATGTTTTTTGGCTGTTATTTAAAAAAACAATGAAAAACTTTGATTCTTCTTGTGGATTATTTTTATTTGGTCTTTTAATTTTTTTTACATCAAGTCGAGAATATGATGTCATGTAACTGGCCGCCGCCACAGTTGATTGCCATTTGAGCCCTTTTTATGGCATTTTCCATCACTTTGGCCAAAACTTCCGGCGATAGGTCCTCACATTCTTGACGGATATTGTCTTTAAGAGCTACAAGAGTCTGAGGCTTGTTGACATAAACCCGCGACTTCAAAAAGCCCCACAAAAAGAAGTCTGGAGCGGTCAAATCATGCGATCTTGCTGGCCAGTGCAAATCGCCAAAACGGGAGATTAGGCGCCCGGGAAATGCATCCTTCAGCATATCGGTTGTGGCACGTACAGTATGTGTCGATGACTCCTCCAGCGAAAACAGCACTCCTTACAGTGACTTTGAGCGGGTGTAATGGCTCTTCGTGGGTTACACGCGGATTTTCAGTGCCCCAGAAGCGTAAATTTTGCTTATTTACGTACCCGCTAAGATGGAAATGGGCCTCATCACTCAAGATTACTTTTGATGAAAAATCATCTTCCTCTTGGTGGTGATTAAGGATGGCTTGAGCGTATGTTAGACGCGATTGGCGGTCAGCAGCTAACAGCTGATGCACCGTCTGGACTTTGTACGGAAACATCTTCAAATCTTGTACCAAAATTCACTGTAAAGACCGTCGACTGATACCCATTTGCGTGGCACGTCGTCTGGTCGATGTCGACGGCGCTTCCATGACATCCTCAGCTACAGCAGCAATATTCTCTGCAGAACGGCTACTCCGGGGTCTGCCACGCCAAGCAGCATCTCGTGTTGTGCCACTCTCTTCGAGGTGAGCGCCTAAACGACGCAGTGTTTCACCAGTAGGCGTTTGACGGCGAGGAAATCTGCGACGAAATTCACGTTGTGCCGAAGTCACCGACCGATTATTGGTCAAATAAATAGTCAGCAATATTCAGCGTTCTGGAGCAGTGTAGCGTAACATTTTTTATCAACGTGTATTTCGCATGTGCTTACTACACAAATGTCAAAACAGAACTGACATTAGGGGCCAATCGCAAAATTTATGGCATTTTCTGATAGGATGATTACTTTAGCGCCACCTGTTAGTAACCAATTATACATACAGTCAGTCGCAAAAGTTTTGGTACTGCAATTTTTTTTTTCATTTTTGCAATGTTTCACGTTTTTTATATACAGTACCTGGCCATTGAATTATGGCCGATGCTAAAAATTACATATTTATGGCTTTGAGAGCGAATAAAAAGCAAACGGTTTTAAAGCATTTAAAAAAGTATACATGTTTGTTTTTATTAAAAGCTTCTTGACATTTTTGCTATAAAAATATTTATTTTAAACTCATATTTCGAGGCTTCTCCCCTTGCTGTTAAGACGGCCGCAATTCGTTGAGGCATACTGGCTACGCACTGTGTTATCTTCATCTTAAGATTTTGGTCACTATACCACACGTCTTCGATGTTTTCCTTAAGCTGTTGTATTGTGGTATTATTCCGCTGGTATACTGCCGATTTCAGGTATGCCCAGCAATTTTCGATGGGGTTAAGGTCCGGTGAATTGCCAGGCCATGGTACTGGACAGAGCGCATTGGTCCCTCAACAAAATGTAGCGGACTTGGTCCCTCTGAGGTTATACAGCCCGAAACCATAACACTGGGGCGGTGTTTGACCCTTGGAAGCACACAATCTTCAGAATATCGTTCTTCGGCTCTTCTACGAACAAAATTTACTATTTTTGTGACCGCTTCCAATTGGCATTCATCGCTGAAGATGATCTGTAAGAAGAAAAACAAAACGAGAAAAAAGTGTGACAAAGGAAAAACATGTTTTTTTTTAACTTACTTTTTTCCAATATTCCGGGTCGAAGTCTCTGTGAAATTGTGCCCAAAGAAAGAAAAAGATAATCCACGTGACAAATTCAAAATATATGTATATTTTGTACTTACTGTTATTATATTTTAGATACATATATGAATATTCACTATTCAATTCTTTCTTTTTTCAGATGATCTCAATTAGAAAACTAAAACTCTTCACACAAGATCGAATTAATCCGCACTGGAACTTGCACACTTAACTTTTCACTTATAAGCAGAAAACTGATCCTTTTTTAATCGTAGCATAGCAAATTGTTGATCGGAAATTCTTAAAAACACCCAAGAACAGGTTAAAAACCCCTTAATAACCTTTTTTATTTGGAAAACCCCAAATTAGATTGAAATTTCTACCTGATATTTGAAGTTTTCAGTAAAATGCCATCGGTCATAATTCAATGGCCAGGCACTGTAATTTCGTATTAAAATATAATTTTTAATATAGTACAAGGTGGTGCAAATTTAATCGCCCTAATGGAAGATTTATCATTTTTGGAAGTAGCATCGTACATACGTCAATCAGATTTGACATTTGTGAACTAACCAGCTTCAGTGCAAAAACAGACAAGCAGTAGAGCGCATAACGGTTAAAATAAAGATTCTCATCACTCAAAAGATTTTTTTTTACTTGATACTTCTTGGTTACTCAAAAACAAAATTGGGTGATTAGTTTTGCGCCACCTCATAAAATCCATATAAACTAAAAGTTCCAAATTCTGTCCAAAACTTACAAAAATTCACTAAATTTGTATAAAAAATTCTAAGTTCATACTCAGAATTTTTAATTGTATTTTTAATATGACATTTTATAGTTCAATGAGACATAGTGCGAGTTTGAAGCTGCGGAAAATCCCGTTGAATTATTTTGAGTTATTGAACTTTTCTGCTGACCTCTCTCATTTTTTCCCCTTCGAGCGTTCAATCGATCTACTAAATATATTAATATTTTTTAAAACTCTGAATCAACCGATAGCTAGAAACGCGCAAATTCACTTCGCTCCAACCTTTCCTCAGTCCTTTATAGATATTGGTCGTGCAAGAGAACCAGGCCAATATCTATAAAGAAATTTGTTCATCACATACAGAAACTCTGCTTTTAACATAACACCGGGTACACTAAACCTAAACCGATTGGATACAATTTTATATTTTATGCATTCAGGGAACAAAAAAAAAATGAAAAAACGAAGATCTTCGGAACTAGTATCTTAATATACATACAATCTATTACAAGAGCATATCTAAATTTTTTTCATAAAGTACTTTTATAAGCGTTGAAAAAAAAAATGATCGCTTCACATCAGTTTATACTCTACTGCTTTTGTAAACTGGGAGCCTTTATAAAATAAAAACAAATTCTCCCTTCAACGAGAATTATTGTTATTATTACTGTATTAGACTACTTACCCTTATATGTGGAAATACGCTGAAGTATTTATGGAACCGAAACCTAACAAGCCAGAACCCCTTCTTCATACCGTCTAATTAGCTTAGGTGACCTTCTCAAAGGTATTTAGAAAATTAAATTTAAGAAGAACTTTACTTGTTTTAGAGGACCGTAACTTAACATCTGAACCCCAGATTGGGTGTAGAAGGGGGCATAGAACTCCTGAATCGAATTGTTAAAATTATCGTAAGTGCTCTCAAATGCTTGGCGGTCTTTTTAGTTATTAAATATATTAGAATATCTAGTAGGATATCTAAAGAACAGAATATTTAAATATTGATAAAGTAGGGAATCAAGGGATACTCATAAAATAAAAACAAAAAATGGTTTCTTGCTTCTTCCTATTCATTTCTGAAGTCATATCTAGCTGGTCATGAGTTCCATGTTCATTAAAAAGATGAATCTTCTGTATCGTATTCGATTGACGAAATGTCGCATTACTTCGTTTACAAGGACAACTCAATATCGTCGAAAAATAGCTGAAGAATTGGAATGTAGAACTTAACGCACACAAATCTGTTTAGTTAAACTTTACATTGAGAATTGGGAAATGTCACCCCTACCGCTGAATAGCTCTGTCATACCTGAAAGTGAAAATGTTAAATAATTCGGTGTACATTTGGAGGCAAGTAAATGAAATAGTTATTCCTCAATATGACAATATTTAGCCACATCCACTGCAAGCATTCAAAACATATCGAGCGTGGATGGCTTAATCCGTATACCCCATAGTTTAGACATTTCACTTACCGACGACCACCTCTTGTGATTGATGAAGCACGGACTTTAATTTTTCGGCTGATGTCACATAATGAGATGTTAAAGTATGTTACTAGAAAGAAAAGTGAAGCCCGAAAAATACAATTACAAACGTCTGACAATGAATTACATTAAATGCACTTAGTCCTGCCATAAGTTCTGTTACACGTTAAGTCCGTTATAGATATGAAATCGTAATATTTTTTTTAATAAAGTTGGTTTTATTTAATCGTGTAAATATTAACAAACAAAATTTGGAATTTTGATTCGAAATGACTCCATTTGTTTTTACATAAGCCTTCAAATGATAAGGCCATTTAGCTAATGCAGCACGCACGGTTTCCAAGGATATTGACGACGCCTTTACCAGACACTCCCCACCAAACCATTACTGAGCCTTGATGGTAGTGCCGCTGAACACTTGGAACAACATTTTTTGCGTCTTTAGAAGTTTTAGCATAGATTTTGTCGTTTTGCTTATTAAAAACATCTTCAAAAGTGAACATTTTCTCATCTGTGAAAAGAATATTTTCATGGCCGTTGACCGCGTGCCACCGAAGAAGCTGCTTGCATCTGTTGCGGCTAACTTTCTTCCAGCGCGTTGTCAAAAAATGAACAGTTGAGCGACGCAAGGCTTTCAGGTGGAGATCATCTCTAACTAGTCTCGAAATGGATCTGGTCGATACCTTCGTTTCCCTGAACTGATTTTCTGTTTCTTGGGGGATTTCTGCGAATTCTTTCTTGAACGACTTTTATGGCTGCACTGGTCTGAACCACTCGGGAACGACCACTTCCATTTCTGCCTGCCCCTTCAGACCTTTGAGAAAAAAGATTGATCGTGCGGTAAACAAATGTTCTCAAAATGTTAATTTTTTTCAGCAATTCGTAAATCTCACTTGCACCTTTACCACACTTTTGTAATGCAATCACTGCACTGCGATTTTCCTTTGCTCCCCATTTTTAAAAAGCGAAATTTGCCACGAAACTGAGTATAATTTATGATTAGACAATGAATACGAACAAAAGCAAAAATAACAACAATAAGCATTGTAAAATTTGTCACAGAATTTATGGCAAACTAAGTACATTTTTGCTATGACTGTTTTTCGATGGATGGCTGTAGTGGTTAGCGCTATCCGAAATATACTAATTAGATCTAAAATACTATAGAAAGCTTGGGCATAACTACATGATGCAGTTGGTGAATTTATGGTTTTCAAGTTCTATCAAAGACGCTGGTTTTTCTGCCAAATTTTCGACTTCTGCGGAAAGTTTAGATTTTCTGTTTCCATTTGGGGGGCTCATCGAATGCGGAATAAGTTCCTTTGTTGAAATATTCGCCAAATTCGATAGAAAAGTTTCGTATAAAAGTAAAAATAATTCTTCGTTAAAAGTATTTCTACTAAAGACGTATTTCATGTTTAAGTTTTATTACTCAATCTTGTTTGAGGCGACTGCTACAGTCGAATGAGTTTGGGTGTGATTACCACTTGGCAAGGCCCGGCGTCGAAACCCAATGTGAGCATGAAACACCAAAGTTATAGCAATTGTTATTTATACTAGCGATCGCTCCTCGGAAGGCAATGACAAACTTGCGAGTGTATCATTGCCTTGAAAAAAGGTTCCTAATAAAAAATCATGAGGCGACATAAACTGTAGATCTCTCAATTCTATGGAATAACATTAAGGCGCACACCGCAAATTGGAAGAGGAGCTCGGCCAAACACCCAAAAAGGATGTAAGCGCTAATTGTATGTACAATGACATGTCAAATGTGTTCATAATTTACTTAAAGGTTTGACATTTACGAAATGGGACGCTATACGCTTGAACAAAATTGGAAAATATGGAAAACCTATTTCCAAAGAGGTGAGTCTTCTTCTTCTTTTCTGATGAAGCTCATTTTCACATTGATGGCTACGTCAATAAGCAAAATTGTCGGATTTGGGGCTCAGAAAATCCTCACGTTACTGCAGAGAAGCAAATGCATGCACAACGAGTCACTGTTTGGTGCGGTTTTTGGTCTGGCGGCATTATCGGGCCATTTTTTTCGAAAATGAGTGAGGAGCCGCGGTTACAGTAAATGGCGAGTGTTACCGTGACATGCTCAACGAGTTGTTTCCAAAAATTGAAGAGGATGACATGAACGATATTTGGTTTCAACAGGACGGTGCAATTTGTCACTCCGCCAAAGTTACACTCGAACTTTTGGCTACCGTTTTTGAAAATCGATATCAATTGGCAGCCTCGAAGCTGTTATTTAAGCCCGTTAGACTATTTTTTGTGGGGAGCCGTTAAAGACAAATGCTATGCGAACCATCCAGAGACGATTGGTGCTTTAAAACACGAAATCGAAGTTGCCATTCATAAAATTGGAGCCCAAACACTCGAAAATACGCTTAAAAATTGGGTTGATCGAATGGCCTACTGTAAAACCAGTCGTGGCAGTCATTTGAACGATATTATTTTTCATTCATAAATGATAATGTTCAATCTTCAAAATAAAAAAAAGGTTTGAAAAAATATTGTTTAGTTTTTTTTTATATCCGATTCAAAAAGCAAATTTTACATGGCCCATGTTGCATGTTTCTCGAGGATTTCCTTTCAAGTGGAGAATTTTTCATAAATGGACGCTTCACGAGGAAACTCCACATGTGTTTAAATGACAGACATGAAAATCGTTCATTTTTATTTCACTCAAACAAGGTGATAATCTTCGTCTTGAGCTGGAAATAAAGCGTAATGGGATAATCTCTATGAAAAAAATGTATTTAATTTTAAAATATATTATAACTAGCGTACCCTCGCCCGCTTTGCTAGACGATAAATTCAATGATTTGCTGAAAGAGAATAAAATTTATACGAAACAAAGCAAATTCTTTGATACAATTTCATTCGAACTTTATTGTAACACTTTTTGGTAGACAACGTTTTTGGTTTTTTCATCTTTCGCGTGAATAATGACGATTGTTTGCCAACTCGTGAGCAAGCTACATACAATTGTCCATGAGAAAAAATTGGGTATTTTAAATTAATACCGCACATTTGTAGAGACTGTCCTTGCGCCTTATTAATTCTCATAGCGAAGGCAAGGCGAATAGGGAACTGCAAACGTCTGAAATCGAATGGTAAAACCGCCGGAATCAGTGGAATTCAGGGTATCAAAATGTCTTCTCTTTTGTACTTCCCTTTCAAAATTGTTGCTTCGATAACGTTACCCATTAGCTTCTTTACAGCGAGTCTGGTACCGTTGCAAAGTCGGGGCACATTACTATTGCGCAGCATAATAATCGGTGCTCCAATTTTTAATCGTAAATTATGAGGTGGTAAGCCTGGCAAATCGAGTGAGTTTAAGAATTCAGTTGGATAATTTACGACCTCATCTTGATCAGTAATAGTGTCCATTGACTTATACGCAACTATGTCACCAGGTATTTGATCTAAAATAGCTGAATTTATATCATTGACGTCCTTATTTTTCCCAGCTAAAATTGCTCTTTCGCTGAGTCAATCATGGTTTTTGTAATGTTGAACTATGTTTGGAAATACACTCTGTATCAATGCCTCTTTAGACTGTGCAAAAGTGCAGAAATTGTTAGGCAATGTTATCATTCCTCTTGTTTTTGAAAAAAGGTTTAATTTTTTTGGTTAAAAAGTGTTTTTTGAAGTTTTGAAAAACACTTCGCTCTAACAAATTTCTTCTCAGTTAATTGCTGAAAATTAAATATTTTGAAAAAACTATTTTTTTTAATTTAACGTTTTTGAGAAAATTTTGTGCTTGAAAAAATTTCATACTTTTGTAAAAGTTTAAATTGATTTGTTAAAAAAGATTTTTTTCCGCTTTGAAAAACACTCCCTCGAAAAAATGTATTCTCTATTAATAGGTGAATATGAAATGCTTTGAAAACACCATTTTTTTTTAATTTTGTTTGGTTTTCAGAAAATTTTGTTTTGAAAAAATTTCATACCCTTGAAAAAGTTTTATTTTATTTTATTTGTTTAAAATTTTTGAAATTTTTTTTTTGTAATTTTAGAAAAACACCTCTTCGAAGAAATTTCTTTTATCTTTTTGAGGAAAATTTGGTTTTGAAAAAATTTCATGCTTTCGAATTTTTTTTATTTTACTTTATTTCTTCAAAATTTTTGAAAACAATTTTTTTTTATAATTTTCGAAAAACACCCCTTTGAAAAAATGTTTTCTATGTGTCATAGTGGTATTCCATTAACTTTTAGGATTATAGTCAAATACTTACAAATATCTACGCTTTCACAAATATCAACAATAAACAAATTTCCTCAAAACCAAACAATTTACTTTTTTTCTACAAAAATTCTAAACAAACAACGTAATAAATTTAGAATTTTGTGTTCACGAAAAAACAGTATTGTTTTTATTGTATTAACTGAAAACCAAAATGTTGCAAAAAATCAAAACAAAACTAAATTATTTTTTTGTGTTCATTTGGTCCATATGTTCCATAAAAAGTTAATATGGTAAATAATATGCAGGGTCTAATACACGCAAATTTCCATTGACCATTATAGTGACAAAATTATCGATCACCAATTCCAACAGGATTTCAAAATCAGAGTTGGAATGAGTTGTTGTGTGGTGTACTTCTGAAAAAATGAGAAATAAACAAAATAAATCTAAAAATTCGAATTCTAACTTTATCTTGTGTATGTTCTTATAACCTTTGAATTTTTCCAATGAAGCACCATTCATTTTAAATTTTCCAAGAATTTTTTTTATCATTTCGCGTTTCTTTCCTTTTTTCATTCCAACATTTGTTCATAGCCGAAAACATCGTTTGCAAACGCATTCATTTCCATATAGAATTGGCCAAAGGAAGCATTGCTCAATTGAATTGAAACATTATTTTCATAAATACTTAGGACCTTAACTAATGCACCTTGGTACATACCTAACGCAGATATTCATCGCGACCTTGACATCGATACTATTGTTGAAACAATACAAAGCGCTAGCAGAAGACACATAAATAGATTATTAACGCGCACAAATCCTATGATGAGAAGACTACCAAATAAAGAAAAATCTACCCAAAGTCGGCTTAACCGTCAAACACCAACAGATCTTGCAAAATACTTGTAATCAATTGTCAACTAATCGTATATGTCATTGTTTGTTAACCACTTGTTTTTAAATAATATGTATATATTTCTTCTAAATGAGCTTGGGAGCATTGGCCCTTCAATATCACTCTCATTCCATCTTTTTGTAAATCAAATTACTTATTGTCTAACGACAGGTGTAATATTTTATGAAAGATATAAAAAAAAAAAAAAAAAATTTTCATTCGAATCATTTGAAATTTCTGTATACAATACATTTCTGTATCACAATACAAATACAAAAAATTCAAAAAAAGTTGTACACATAAAATGAATGTCGATTCGAAACTTACTTTAATCTAACAATCGAGCAAGTTTTGTTTTGGACAATATTTTGATTTTTTCTTTTTTTTATATGAAGAAAATATTTAAAAGAAATTTTTTTTTGCTAAAAACCTTCCCCTAGTGGATCCCTATAATATGAAAAAAGAACGAATAAAATTGGCCTCGTATCGGCCCAAAAAATGCGGACGAACGAACATCATTTCATTTTTATATATATAGATTTCCTTCACACCTTATTGCGTGCTACCATTTCGAATGAGCAGCACCAATTGACAGCTCAATATGCCGTTTGATGAACAACAGAAACACAAATCCTTAAGGACCTATTGTTCGATCACTTCTCTCACAACTGTAGAGGTACGTAAAAATATGTGCTTGTGAAATTAATCCCCAAATGATGTTACAAAATTAGAAGTAGCATTTCAAGAAGCTAAATTTAAAGAATTCTGCTAAATGGCATTTCGAAGAACTGCGAGCCTAAATGCCGCCTGTGCACCCCAATCAGTTTTTCCTAAGTATCAAAAAAAAGGTAAAAAGTGCAGAATATTTAAATTGAAAAATTTGATATAAAATCATAGCGTCTTGTAAATATCATCAATCGACCCAAATCAATTTGTAGAAACAACGAAAAGTAGGTAAATTTGACTGAGGCATGTGTTGGATGAGCCAGAGTACAAGCACATGGGTACATATGTATGTATGTATGTATGCCTACACACAGCTATAAATTAGAGATTTTCTCAATATCTTCACGCTACTTATCCAAACATATGTATGCACATATACGAGTATGTAGATATCTCACGGTTTCTTAATTTTAATAAATATGACAGATTGTTTGAAGAAGACAGCGAGCGGCAATCGAGCATCTTCACAAACATACGAGTACGCGCGTATTCCTCGAAAGTAGCCCATCTTCCCCTAGTGTGTTAATGTGTGGCGTGTTTGGTGTAGTGGTAGTGGTAGTTGGTATCTTGTTAACCACAGAACCAATTTAAATGCTCATCCATCATAATTTTGTTGCCGAAGATTTACAAGCGTTCAAATTAACTTTTGCTGAGGACTGCAGCAGAAAATGCTGGGAGAGGGAACCCGAGGTGTGTACGCGTTTAAGTTCTGTATCGAAGTGTAATAAATATTTGAAATTGATACGATTTCTGAAAGGCGGATGAGTATTGACGTAGGTTAGGTCGATAGAATTTTTCCTGAGTAGATTAGCGTGTGAAATTGGTATGAAATGTAGTCGCGTATTTGACTTTGGGAATGTGAAATATGTACAGCCCGCGACAAACGATAGCATATCATCATTTAGCAGTTTTAACTGTTTTTCCATTCCTTTGTGAATGTTCGTTATTTTTCTACAAAAGTATGGCTTGTTATCTAACAAAAACTATATAAATTCAAATCACAAATTTTATGTAAAAATTAGAAAAAATCCACAAACTTTACATTACAAGCAACTTAAGATTAAAAGATCACACGCACGGTCATACATCAGTTCTATTATCTGTGGCACATTTGCAAGACGCATCGAACACAAACTATCTGGTTCCCAAGATAGATCTGTACGAAAACTATAAAATTCGAATACCCGACAGAAAGGATTGGTAGACCAGAGTCAAATCAGATGACAGTGGTCACCATATTTATACTGACGGCCCAAAGATGGACAGCGGCCTTGGATCGGTAGTGTACTCGGAACAATTATCCTTAAATTCTCGACTCCTAGACCAGTGTAACGTCTTCCAAGCTGAAATCTACGCTATATACGAATAAGCAAAAACGATAAGACTAATGGACTTACTTCCGACAAAACTGACCATTTTTGTTGATAGTCAAGCAGCGATCAAGGCACCGGCCTCAGCGTGCATAAATCCAAGATGTGTTAAAGAAAGCAGGAGGTCGCTTTCACTTATCCTACAACACAATACCACATTTTGTTGGGTCTCCGGCCACTCTGAAGTGGAGGGAAATGAAAGAGCAGATGAGTGTGCAAGGACATATTCCGAATTTGACCTTCAGCGAGTGGTTGAGAACAAAAGCATTCCTCTAAACGAACTGTACACTGCGTTCGACTACTAACTGCAGGGTCTCCAAAGCAGTCTGGCCAAAACTGAATCTCAGAAGGACAAAATGTTCGCTGGCATTCAACAAATCAACTACCAGCGTCCACACAGGTGTTATAACGGGTCACTGCACTATTGGTACCCCAGACAGTAGAAAGGGTGTACCTCACAATGACTTCTGCATGAGTAGTGAAGATGAAGAAAAAAGAAGGTGCTGATAGTATTCTATCATCAAGCTAGGGCAGGAAGGAAGGCTAACAACCTACTTGACTGACATTTGACTTGCTGGTGAATCATCAACTATATTGCCTCGGATATCAAAAACAAACTAAGTGTCGACGACCATGTCCAAAGCCATCGTATTAGGACTAAGATCTCCTGACTCCCTGTCTCGTGATAGGAATTAAAGAAACATATGTAAAGGGTGATCAGATGGAGGTACTTTTTCCGACTGGGGGTTTTTGTCAGATTACGCGTGACCACTGTCAAACTAAATACATAATTTATTTCAGTCTTTATAGACATTTCGTCATGGAAAGACTTACACCTCAACAAAGCTTACAAATCGTGCAATTGTGTATTACGAAATCGACGCTCTGTGAAAAGTGTTCATCGCGCGCCCAGGCCAGCCAATGCTGCACATAACCGTACTACCGAACGCAAAACGTCGGCAAAATTAAGAATACTTTTACATTATTGGGTGATATTTGACTCATTAGACCACGTACATCCCGAAGTGAAGAGAATATGTATTGCGGCTGTAAATGAGAGTTTTGCTGAAGACTCGGAATAATCGATTCGGCGACGATCTCAACAACTTCGCCTATATTCTGGCACTATTTGGGCGATTTTACGTAAAGATCTTGGTTTGAAAGCAAATGAAATACAAGTAGTCCAAGATTTGAGGCCGGGCGATCTTCCAAAGCTCAGTAAATCAGTCGTTGGGCTACTGTAAAACTCGCAGTAGTCCACATTTTGTAACCCGAATTTTGTTCACCGATGAGTCCCATTTTGAATTAAAGGCTACGCCAATAACCAAAATTGCCATATTTGGGCTGAAGAGCAGCCCGAAGCCATTTAAGAACCGCCATTACATGCACATAAAACAAAGGTTTGGTGCGGGCAATGGGCTGGAGGAATCATCGGTCATCGGTCCATATTTCTTCAAAGGCGAGGCTGGCGCCAATGTAACATTGAATGGAGAACGCCATCGCTCCAAGATAAACGAATTTTTGGAGGAAATTGAAGCCGGATATCATCAACATTTGGTTCCAACAAGACGACGCTACTTGCCGCTACAGCCCATGACACAATGGATTTACTGCGTCGGCATGCGGTGAGCAATTTATCTTTCGTCTTGGACCAGTGGCTTGGCCACGAAGATCGTGCGATATCACACCCTTGGACTTTAATTAATGGGGTCAGTAACGTCCAAACGCTTTGTTGATAAACCAGCTTCGATTGAGGCATTGGAAGGCAATATTACTATAGTTATTTACGAGATACCAGATACCGACCGAGGTCCTGGTATGAGTCATTCAAAATTGATGCTTAGGGATGGCTGAATTACGGCGCAGTTGCGGCCAACACTTGAAAGGGACTATCTTTAACAAATAAGTGATAAAGATTCCCCAATCAATTTGAATTTTCGTTGTTTTATTTCAATTTAAAATCCGATACCTCTAAATCGATCACCCTTTACTTTTCCCGCCGTGCCAGACTGCACCTTAAAGAGATTTTATTATAGTTTCTATGCAGTTTTGGTAACCTATCAGCGAACCACAACGAACTGTCGAACGCCTTGTAGTTCGGGTTAGCTTATTAAAATACGATTTTTTGGGTTTTTTTTTTGTTGCCTTTTTTTATTTTGAAATTCTGGTATGTTTTGATCCATCCTATTTGACTTATGCCACATAATTTATTTAATACTACACTTAGGGCAGTGCATCTGTACTTAAGCGTAATTTCTACAACCCTCATTATTCAACTCGTCCCCGCTCTCGCTTCATTCGCTGTACTCAATTAAACAGGCCGTGGCGCTCGCAGTCAACATTTCGTTACCGATTCCTAATTACGCTGTAGATGCCCGCCTACAAGAAATTTTCCTCATAATTGCAGATTCTCAATAAAATCAAAACAATAAAATTAAGCACAACAAATAAATCTATAGTGATATAAAAGCAGCAACAACAACTCTACAAGTACGCCTGAAACATGATTCCAGTGAAATTACGTGTACACGCAACAACGTTTTCGTTATGTGAACAGCCAAACAATAAATAAATCGCATCTGACAGGCTGTGTTTGTGTTGTGTGATTGGGTGTGTGGGTGTGTGATTATGATGTACCTACAGCCTATCAATTGCATGCTGTAACAAAGTATCTTTCGTAAAAAATCAAATCATTGCTGTGGCACTGCGAAGTTGCAGCGTTCCGTTGTAATCGCAAACTCATCATCATTAAAACTGATTTTTCAACAATCGAACACAATAGGAAATTTGCCACGTTTTTCTTGGTTTTGTTTTCCCCAAAACACCAAAAAAAAAAAAAAAGACGCATCACCCAAAAATACAATAAAATAAGAAAATGATTACAAGAACAACATCAGCAGCGTCTTCCACCGTGGAAAGTGAATTTTTGTACGAAATCACTCAGCAGAAAGAAAGAACGAAAAAAAATACGTTTCTATGCCTTTATGTGTGTTTTTGTTCATGCGTGCGTGTGTGTGTGAGTGCTGATGTACAGAGTTGCTCGACATTGCAACACGCTGTGCCTCCACCGTTGCGTGGCCCTGCAACACGAGCAACAACAAATTGCGTTGACTTCATGCCGTCTGCTGCGCGCTCATTTGCAGCGGCAAGCGCCGTGCGCTGGGTGGTATGTTATTTTTGACACCTTTTCGACTGCCGTTGCAGCTACTCCAGCCATTTTTGCTGTGCACAGATTTGCTTGCCTCAACACTGCTGCTGCTGCTGCTTCTGCTTCGTCTATTAAAGTCGTCCAACTCCAACTATTTGCTGCGGCTTGTTGCCCTCTACCTTTTCTTAGATTTTTTTTATTTTTATTTTTACTTCAATTTGGCATTTCTATCTATTTTTTTTTTGTTCAACATTTAATTTCTTCAAATTTCTGCTTATTTTCCACTCCTCTCGAATTTTTTATGGTTTTCATTTGGCGCATTTATTAGCTCAAACAAAGCTGCTTTTTTCCATTGTTCGCAATTGGGACATTACGATTTGATTGTCATGCTCCTGAACATCGACAAAAACAAAAGCCAGTTGAAAAAAAAAAACAAAAACCAAAAAAAGTAAAATAAGCAAATCGGCGTTACTTCTTCGGTCTCTGGGGGGTGCCACAGCATGTTGGCCGATTGCCATCATCATTTCAGCTCAACTGGCTATTCAGGACATCTTTATTCCGAAATTAACAACACCAATTGTGCGCACACAAGCGCGCACTGTAGATCGAGCATTTGCTTGCTTTTAAACGTATCAAACAGTTTCAAAATATGTCTCATGCCTGCTCGTCTTGTTGCCTTTCGACGATTCTTCATTAATTTTGTTAAAAATTGCTAAATTTCACGATTGCTTATTGCTTGCTGTGATTTCGAGTGATTTCTGCTGGGTGGCTGCCGGGGGTCCGGGTACGCTTGCACTTGTCTATGGCCACATTTTCTGCTGCGTAGGCGTGTGAATTTTTCGCAAACGAACCTGTCCCAATTGCATTGTAGAGACCGCAAGAATAGTGCGCTTCTAAACTGCTTTGTATTTTTTCTTCAAAATTTTCGTTTTGCTATTTTAAGGCAACTGTTCTTGTGATTTGTTTATGTGCCACTTGGCGTTTGTTTTGCTTGCTTTTGTGCAATTGTGCGGTTTTTACGCATTTTAATGCGCTTTGTGCAATAATTTTCCAAACAATAGCGCCAAATAAAGGCAGTAAAGCAAATTTTCTAAATGTTTTTGGTCATACATCGTAAATTGCATCAAAATTGCTTCGTGGAAAAGTTTTTTGTTTTGGTATTTTATTGCTTTCTTCGAAGAATTTTGTGCATACGAATTGCTACTCAGGTGATAATCATTTCACACCTGCACTTGAGTGGTGGCAAAACTTATCATACAATTTTTTTTTTCAAACAACTTCTTTACTAAATGAAACAATTTTAGAGTGGTTAAAATCTTTATTTTCACATTTAAAGGCTCCACTTTTTGTCTTTGTTTGTTTACTGCAGCTGTTTAGTTCACAAATATCAAATCTAATTGACGTAAGAAGCCATTTGCAAAAATTATAAATCTTTCGATGGCTGCCGCCGTAACCGAAGAGTTGTTGCGTGGCTATCATATGGAGGTACGTAGGTTCGAATCTCCGTGCATGAAACACCGAAATGATAAGA
Source organism: Anastrepha fraterculus (assembly GCA_037575425.1). Taxonomy (NCBI): domain Eukaryota; kingdom Metazoa; phylum Arthropoda; class Insecta; order Diptera; family Tephritidae; genus Anastrepha; species Anastrepha fraterculus. The sequence continues at coordinate 9,735 of JAYXIM010029590.1, read as the reverse complement.
GTTTGAATGAAAGTTTTTCTTTAATAGCGGTCACCCCTCGGAAGGAAAGCATCCGAGTGTATTTCTGCCATGAAAAAGCTCCTCACAAAAAATACCTGCCATGCGAAATAGGCTTAAAACTGTAGGTCCCTCCATTTGTGGAACAACATCAAGACAAATGGGCGACCAAACAACACAAATACGAAGCAAATAAGAATTTCGGCCAAACACCCAAAACGGCTGTAGTGCCAATTAAATATTGGGTATGGGAATTAATTTCCGTTCTTTCTTAGCCAAAGTTACGAATTATTTAAGCAATTAAAATATACTTCATATTATGTGAAATATGTGCCATTGGAAACTACAACTTTACTCCTAATAACAACCTTTCCTCTGACGAAATATACGAGTTCTTTTGACTTGATCCATTCATTGAGCTACTTTGCGATGCTTTCGTAAGAAGTGAACCGCTCTCCAATAAGGGCTGATTGCATTGATCGGAGCAGATAGTAATCCGAAGGTGCCTTGATGGATGTCTGGGGAATACGGCGGGTGGGGCAAGATTTCTTATTCAGTCCTTCTAAATATTTCTGGACCGATTTAGAAACTTGTGGCCTGCACAGAGCAAAACGTACCTAAAAAAATTAATAAGATTGTCTTCATGAGCAGTTTTTGGACTCAGGGGTAGTCAAAACGTGTGAAACGAAAAAAATATCATGTAAAATTCTCTCTGGCTTGATTAAGAAACTCTTATTGATATTATTAGGTGCAATTTCTCCTTAACTTGTAGACATTTTTTTGAACGTGTTATTTATACGAAAATCTTCTCATTTCCTTTAAAAATTTCTGAGTAAAAATTAGGAAAAATGAAAAGAAAACTTCTAATTTTTTGAAGGTATCATTATGAGTATTTTTATAAAGAAAACTTATTAATTCGATTTTTAAAACTCAACTGTTGGTTTACAAAACACAAAATGTTTTGTTTTGTATTTTCTAGTAATTGGCATACATGAATCTATGTATGTGAGTATGTAAATATATTCATGCCAGTGAAAGGCTTACTTATGTAGCACAACATAACGGTTCCTTGCATTCCTTTTTCATTTCTATGAAAGTAGAAAAAGTTTATTATATTTTCAGTTTCAGTTTAACAAGCAAAGAGTGTGGACCAAAGTGCGAATTTTTCAGTGTAATTCGGAAACTATAGAACGAAAGTGTTGGCTACATCACAACTGCAGTCCATGGGAACAGGTGATAACGTACTGGAAAGTCACATGGAAGACTAGAGTTGCAGAAATTAGAGAAGCGTTTCCTTAGATGCCATCTTTAAGGATTGGCCACGGTATAGTGACTACAATGGTTATGATCTCGTAAGTATCTGCTACTAAGTATTTTTTTTATATTTATAAAATTTTATACATTTCTTCACTAGATCGAAATAGACTCTGAAAGCTTTTATTGTCAACCCAGAATTATTGCAGTTGGAACTGATATTGGAACTGATGTGTATCCGAATTTTAATATTCGTTACAATGGCATAAAATGGAAATACTTATGGCCATTCTTGAAATACTTATAGCCATATAGATTCGAGGCTGCACACCAACTGCATAAAGAATATGCCAGAAACATTTCCTTTAGAACAAACATTTCACTAACTCTGGCTATTAAATCTTCGCTGAGCTTTGCAAATTTTTTATTGAAAAACGATTTTTTCAAGAAGATATCTCTTCGAAAATATCAATAAGATTATCTTCTCAATAACTTGTGATATCTCTTTGCATATTTTATAAGACCATCTTATCGGTAATATATGATACCTCTATAGATATGTCAAAGAGAATGTCTGATAATTTTTCGAAGATATCTTTTTCAAGACTTTAAGAAGTTTTCCTTTACAAATATATGAAGAGCTTCTTCTTGAAGAAAACCCATAGAGATATCATATCATTTTTGTTCTATTTTATTAGGTGATTTTGGCTCTGTGTGGCGTTGTCATGCAGCAAAATCAGTTTGTCATGTCTACGGTCCCATTCCGGTGGCTTTTCTTTGAGCGCTCAATTCAAACGCATTAGCTGCAGTCGGTAACGAGCGCCAGTGATGGTTTCATATGGTTTAAGGAGTTCAGAATAGGTGACTCCCTTCTGATCCCACCTTTGAAGCATGAACATTTTTTTTCGCTGTCGATGGACCTGGTTTACCTGGCAAGCTCCAGCATTTTCGACGCTTAGGGTTATCAAAATAGATCCGAAATGTGACGCAGAAAACCTTTTCTTTTCTGCCTGCCGTTCAAGAAGCAACTCACACGTCATCAAACGCCTCTCGATATCCCTCTCCTTCAATTGATGTGTCACCCAGGTATCTGCTTTCTGGACCATTCCCATCGCGTGCAAACGTTTACCAACGGTTGATCTGTCAACAGCCAACTCTTTAGACATATCGCACCCTAAATACAAAAGGGTCACAACTGAAAATTTTCCACACTCGAGCTTGACTTGTTTACAGTAGCACAGAAAACAAACTATGTGACATATCACGCTGAAATTTGCCATGTAAGCTTATCACAGTCCTACCAAAAAACAAAAAATTTATTTTTGCCATATGTCATCCACGGACCGTTTTATTGATAACGTCTCGTTCATATTTGAGCAGAAGATACATTTTGAGTTGTGACCCTTTTGTATTTAGGGTGCGATATCATGAAAGGTTCGACATGCATATTCATCCAATAACTGTTGTAGTTGAGTATCTTCGACCTTTTTCGGTGCCCCTTGGCGATCTTTATCACTCACGTCGCAATTGCCACTTTGGAAGCGTCGAAAACACTCCTTACAAGTTGATGGAGCGCTTACGGCATCGCTTGATCAATGTACCACGCGTTTCAGTTAAACTTTGCTTTAAAAGGTAATGATAAAGCATGACTTCCCGCAAATGCTGTTTTATCGGGACGTACGTAGATATTTTTGACGTCAGATAAAAAAGGATCTTTACGCTTCAAACGAATGCCAACTACTGCGATCGAGACCTCACATATACCCCTTCAAATCACCCTTATACTCGTAATAGTAGAGCGAAAACAAATATGGTATCAGTAGTGACACCTCTTTTACGAGGGCGGAAAGTTATTCCCATACCTAATATTTTTTATAAATGAGCTACGCCCAACTTAAAATGAAAAAAAAAAAATTATAAAGAAATATATTTAACTTAATTCAAGCATTCAACAGTAATAACAAGCAATTTTTTGTTATTGAAATGCGTAAGTGATTTTTGTTCATCGAGAAGAAAAAAATGTCTTACGAAAGCTTCTTTTCAGACATTACCCTGCTTTCGAAACTAGAATCACTTTCCTTTCTGGGTTTGCATTTGTTGACAAAAACAACAACAAGGCACAGAGGCACTGTTTATATCTCGACCTCGACTAATAAAGGGAGGTTAAATTTCAAGGGCCGATGTTGAATGAGAACCACACCTAAACGTCAAATTTTTTCTGCATTTTATTTGACATTTTTGAATTTCAGACTAACTCAATTTGAACCATGGAAAGATACACAATCGAGCAACGCGTTAAAGTTCATCATCATCATCATCATCATCATCTTTTGGCTCTACAGCTCATTGTGAGCTTTGGCCTGCTGCACGTGGGACCTCCATACGTCTCGAACACTTGCGACTTTTTTCCAGTTCGTTATACTAATTTTCTTGATGTCGTCCTCTAGTTCGTCGGTACATCTTGTTCTGGGCCTTCCTCTTGCTCTAGTGTTGAACGCTCTGGCTTCTACGATTTTCTTCTGCGCCCTCGTACCGTCCATTTTTGTAATGTGACCCAGCCATCTTAACCGCTGCGCTTTGATGAAACTCTATTTAGGATTCAACGATTTCAAAAGAAAATTTCAGTTTACCTAATGTTGGTTTATTTTGTCTGGACATCATCATATATTTCGTCTTATCTTCGCTGATTTTAAGACCAATTTTACTAGCAGCAATTTCAATATCAGCGAAGGTTTTAGTTAGGGCGTGGATATTTTTGCTGACAATTGCTATGCCATCTGCGTATGCGAATAATTGGGTAGTTCTGTTTAAAATATGTCCAGTCCTTTTTGGGTCGCTTACTTCATCGATGGCACAGCATAGCATAAGGTTGAAGATTGTTGATGAGAGCGTATCCCCTTGTCTTACTCCAGTTTTAATTCTGAATGGGTCGGATTTTTTATCTTGTATTAGTACTTTGAATACAGTTTCTTTCAGAGTCATCATCACTATTCTGGTTAGTTTGTTTGGGATTTAGCATTTATGAAATATTGTGGGGATCGCCATCCTATTGATGCTATCGAAAGCTTGCTTGAAATCAACAAACAGCATGTACAGCCCAATGTTATGCTCAAAACATTTCTCCAAAAAATTTGGTCTATTGTTGACCTTCCAGTTCGAAATCCGCATTGGTGCTCTGGAAGTACTCTTTCCGAGTGGCCTATAAGCCTTTTGTTAACAATTCTTGTGAAGATTTTATACGTTGTGTTGAGTAGGGAAATCCCGCGATAGGTTTTGTAGTTTAATTTATCGCAGTAATTTATGGCAGTGTTTCATTGCTCCAGATCAATATGGTCAGGTGATGCATTCTTTCAATGAAACTAGTAGTTCAGCTATATTATCTTTTCCAGGCGCTTTGAAGTTTTTCATATAGTTGACTGCATCTAGTATTTCTTGTAATGTAAGTGGTTGTTCGTCAGGGTGGTCTAGAACTGTGTTGTTGTTCGCTTGAAGTATGTTAATATCTTTAAAAGCACCAATTTCACCAGCTCCCGAAAGTATTCGACCAATCTTTCCACTATCTCCTGCTCTTCCGTAACTATATCACCATGTTTGTTTTTGCATATATTTGCCCTTGGTTCAAATCCGCGCTTTTCTGCCTTAACTTCGCCATTAAAATGGCGCGCAGCAACGAAAAGGCGCCAAAGAAGGAAAAGAGATTTCCTGAAAAAGGAGATAGAGAACCTGTGCATAAATTTCAATGACAAGCAAACCCGCAAATCTTATAGCAAAGTTAAGGCAGAAAAGCGTTAAAATTATTCAGGCTTATTATGAAAACGGGCGTTCAAATCAAAATGCATATCGAAGAAAATCAGTGGATTCGTCAATAAGCAGAATTGCCACATTTGGGCGAATGATAATCCAAGAGTTAATGCCGAAAAACCAATGCACCCACAAAGAGTGACTCTTTGGAGCGGTTTATGGGCCGGCGGCATCATTGGGCCGTATTTTTTCCAAAATGAGGCCGGTCAGGCAGTTACTGTGAATAGTGTTCGCTATCGTGAGATGATAACGAACTTTTTATGGCCCGAATTGGAAGATATGGATGTGGACGATATGTGATTTCAACAGGACGGCGCCACTTGTCACACAGCTAATGAAACAATGGCTCTTTCGCGCGAAAAATTTGATGGCCGAATAATCTCACGTCGAGGCGATGTCAATTGGCCGCCAAGATCATGCGATTTGATACCGTTGGACTTCTTTCTTTGGGGTGATTTGAAAGAAAAGGTGTACGTCAATAAGCCAGCAACAATTCAAGAGCTAAAGGATGAGATAATTCGGCACATTAACGGCAAAGAATCTCAATTGTGCCTCAGCGTCATCGAAAATTTGGATCATCGGATGGAGGTGTGCAGCGGAGGCCGCGGCAGCCATTTGGCCGATATTTTGTTTATGCGTAATTGAGCCGTACCAGTATTATCATAATAAAGAGAAATGACAATAATTTCTTTAAAAAAATTTATTTTATTCAAAATCAACACCGACCCTTAAAACTTAACCAACCTTTAGGTGCGGTATTACTTTGCCGCCCGTTTCTTAGCGTGCTTTGCTACGATTTGCTAAAAATTCAAGCAAATAGAAAATACGCCAATTACCATTCAATTAGCATTACAAATAAAAGATTTCCTGCTCCAATTTTTTTCATGAACGCAAAATTAAATTAATGTTCAGCGAAAAATTTAACATTCTGGACATCAACTTAACATGAACTTGCAACATAAATCACTTTGAAAAAATGGCTTGCAAATTTTCAATATTTGCGAAAATTGCAAAAACTGGCGAATACAATAATTTAAATGTTAATTTTATAAAGTCACTGCTCCACATGAATAATTTTTGGCACACGACAATGGCTGCATATAATTAAAATTCTCACTACACAGACGCATTTGAGGCGCCAATGCGGAGAAGCATAGGAAAATATTATTTTTGTATATTAGAAAAACAAATTCAGTCTTCATTGGTGAGCACGAAAAACAAAGCTGTTGGCGGTTATTACTTGTAAGATTTATGAGTGTTGCCAATAATTTGCAAATAAATTTCATTAAAATCAGTTCAGTGGCATCTGACAAGTGGCTTTCCACGGGCAATTGAGTGCTAAACGTGAGTGTATTGCCGAGTATGAGCACACAGGAGCCCATATGAAAGTTATTTAAAAATTTTACACTTTTTTCGAACTTATTTTTACAGACTTAGTTAGCTGATTAAAGTGGGCAAAAATAAAGTTAATAAAATTTATTTCGTATTAAAGCTTTCACGAACCATAAATCACAATTAATCGAACAAACAAACATATTACACACACACACACATACATATGTAGGCATGCATGTATGTATGTATGACAATCGTACTTTTGAGTTCGCCACGTACTGACCCACAACACTTAATTTTGGGGGCTTGCGGCACTTTGTCTTCACACGCCTTACTTGTAGCTTATCAGCGTAATAAATTAATGAGCATTGCTTGGTCGCATGTACGCATCTTCAATTAAAGAAACATAGTACAAAGTATTATATTTTTACTACACAGTCTTGTGGAAATACACAACAAAATATTATTATCACTGTCACACCATCCCATTCCCTCAGCCTGGTCTGATCACGTTTCCCGCTGATGCAATGGAGGCCTGGTAATTAAATTTTATTATTAGTTATTAGGCTCGCGGGCATGTTATTGAAAAAAACAATACAAAAAACAGAAATAACAAAAATAATCGAATACATATACCAGTTTTCATTTAATAGACCACATCTCCTCTCTACTAATTTGTTCTTTCCTTAGTACGCAAAACATTTCTTGGAATCTAATCAACGCAATAATGCCTGTGTGTGTGTGTGCATATATAAGTAGTGGTTAGTAGTATTAATAACTACTAAATAAACAAAATCATTCATTATATTTCATTGAACTAAAAAAACTATTTATAATTTTTTTTTTTTTTGCAAAAATTTTTATATTCGAAACCTTTCTTTTTATGTGCAAAACGTGTACGCACTCTGGCTTCCTTCATTCCATATGAATGTAAGTGTTTTTTATAATTAAATAATGCCGTTATTTAAATTAATCACAAATTTGCATGAGTTTTATAGTTTTTTTCCTTATTCATTCACTCATTTTTTGTTTTTTTTTTGTTCAAATTCATATTTTGCTGTTCATGTTTAATTTGGTTATTTAATTCTAAATTGAGGTAATTTGATAATATTTATTAAATCTGCTTGACTAGCCAGCGAACTGATTGTATTTTTCTATTATAATTATTTATTAAATAAAGTGGAAAGTTTCTATGATAAGGCTGTGGGCCACCCAGAATCTGTATGTTAGTGTTATGTGTGCTTGTATATTGTCATGTTCATAAACCACAGGGGCAAAATGCAAAATTAGTGAAACGCGTTAAGTAAATGAGAACTATTTTTTTTGGACTACTCTTGTACCAGTTCGAATGGGACCAAATGACAATAAAGGGTGATTTTTTAAGAGCTATAGGAAAGATTTTCATAAAAACACGTAAAATGCAGAAAAATTCATGAAATTGTTATTTAAATCGATAGTACAGTCCATATAATTTAATGTTTGAAGATTATTTCATGCAAATGTTGACCACGACTGCGCTTCAAGTCCTATTTTGGCATGCTCTTTCCAATGTTTCGGCCGGTATCTCATATATAAATGCTTTAATGTTTTCTTCCAATGCGTCAATTGAAGCAGGCTTGTCTGAATGGACATGAGCTTTAACATAGCCCCACAAAAAATAATCTAAAGGCGTTATATTGCACCGTCTAGCTGAAACCACATGCCATGCAAGTCAAGCTCTTGCATTTTGGGCAAAACAAAGTTGGATATCATTTCACGGTAGCGCTCACGGTAGCCATTTACAGTTACGTTACGATTCGCAACTTCTTTGAACAAGTGCGGTCCAAGTCCAATGATACCTCCAGCCCATAAACCGCACCAAACTGTGACCTTTTCTGGATACATTGGTAGCTCTTGCAATTCATCTGGCTGACCTCCACTCTAAAATCGACAATTCTGCTTATTTACGTACCCATTGATCCAAAAATGAGCTTCGTCGCTGAACACAATTTTTCGATAAAAAAGTGGATCTTATACTTTCTTAACAGAGCACGCATTTTTATAATAAAATTCAATGATTTGCAAGCGTTGTTCGTTTGTAAGACGACTCATGGTTTAATTATAGACCAAACTGAAGATGTTTGACAGTGAAACTAAACACGAAACGTGCGTCAGCTGTTTAAACCAACTGTTTAAAAAGATAATAGCTAAAAAATCACCCGTTATATATATCATATATAGACTGATAAGTAAATACAAATGTCGTGGCTTTGACTTACCTATAAAAAAGTTGTTTTGGTCATACAAGCCGCCTGTTGTACATACAAATACTCTTGCAAAGTTTTTCCCGTTTTGTAAGAATTTACAACAATCGCGGGTCGCCATTATCGACAAGGCGATATTACTTGGAAGACTTCTTCAAATTCTTAGGTTATTCATAATTTTCATATTGCCGAAATTAACTAGTCATCCATGTACTAGAAGAGTACTAGTTCGGAATTAGTAGCTCTACTGCGCGGTGCATCTGTACAAAATAATTATGTTTATACTATTGTGGAAGTGGTCACACAGCAGAGGGTACGCATATTAAAAAAATATAGCTTTTTTATTTTATTTTGATATGGCATTAATTAGCCATGCGCGTGTTAACATTTGTCTGTATTTCTAAATATAAATAATCAAAATTCTAAAGCAATTATTATACATTACGCTCAATTAGTGTTGTTGTACTCGTACTAAATACCAAACTGAGTATTTGGTTTGGCTCTGTTAATGTCACTGGATGTTGTTGTTGTAGTAATCTGCTTGGCTTTTAGTAAGTAAAGGGGTTTCCAATAAGAGGTGTTATTTTAATATTCAAAGAAAAATGCTATTAATTTAATATAAATGATCGGACGTTTATTTAATTATAAAGAGGAAGGTATGCCGTTAATACTGGAAAATAACATCAAGCGAATGACCACCATGACCACGCTTACAGGACAATATCCTTTTCATGAAATCTTCCATAACCGAATGGGAAAGTGGCTGCCCTATGTCCTCGATAGCCTCACGAATTCCGAATTCCATCTTTGAGGTCTTGAATCGACCCTGGGCTGTTGGCGTAGACCTTCTCTTTCACGTGGCCCCAAACAAAAAAGGTAATAAGATAATAAATTACAATATTCTGAAAATCCGAGAGATGTATCGATCCCACATTGGTAGCCGAAAGCTCTTTGGCCAGTATTTATAGGATAGAAGGGTTTACATATATCGCATTAATATTTGTTTAAATCAGAATAAATCATAGCGTAGATTGTGATGAATTTTACTGTCCATTTTAATTCATCGCATAATCGTGTTCTTGTCGAAAAATCTCATAGAAAAAGT
>JAYXIM010029580.1:0-10955 GCA_037575425.1 Anastrepha fraterculus | reverse complement strand
GATGTAGATATTTGCTTGCTGGAGGTCTCATAATGGTATCAAAACGGCGCTTTAGTGCTACTTGAGTTTTAATGCGCGCGATTTTGTGCTTCAGCCAGAATTCATCTCGAGGTTATGCGGATAGACCTAACTACAGGGAAAGAAAGCCAATCGTGTCAAATCTCAAGAACTCGACGGTAATTTGATCTCGCTATTTCGTGAGATAATACGTCCTAGGAATTTCGTTCACAATTGGAGCACTATTTTATGCGCTGTGTGGCAAGTGGCACCCGCTCGTTGGCAGGTGGCATCATCTATTGCTCAAGCTTGTGTCATCTAAATCAGGTCATCAAAAGTTTGTTAACATTGTTGCCGGCATCATTTTCGAAGAAGCGTTCAAGAGCGTTTGGATCAGTGTCACGCGTTGTTCAACTGAGTATCGCTTCATGACCAAATGTGCCCAAGATATCACAAATAATTGTTGCCAGTGATCCACGATGTACAGATCTTTCTCAGCGATCTTGAGAGAGTGTTGTTGCAGCCGTTTACTAGGCTCTGCTAGTGCGGCGTAGCCACCGAACGTCATCGTTTAACGCATTTAACGATCGGCCAGGAAACGTGCTGTTTTGACATGTTGAGTTTCACGGGAGAGGTGCGTTAGGTGACTGAGTTTGAGAGGGCAGGTGAATAGGTGGTTAGTATTGTGCGGTGTGTTTTTCATATTATTATTACTGGTTGCTATCGCGCAGTCTTTGGGCGCATAGCGCCGAAACAAATGCTTTCCAATATTGTCTACATCTCGTTTTGGTCTTAATGAGAGAGACTCGTTAATTTCAAAAAATTCTTCATTAAGGCTGCATCGCCAAGATCCTCTAGGGTTGTCCTTGTGGCGCGATCCTTTTGGGTTCCAATCCAGTGCTATTCTACTAAAGTTAGTCGCTGGCTTGCGCAACGTGTGGCCAATCCAATTCCATTTCTGCTTTCGTGTTTCAATGTCAATTGGTTTTTGTCTGCATCGATTGAGGAAATGACTGTAGCTTTCGCATGGCAGATACAGACACCAATCACGTTTCACAGCCATATAGTAGGATGGATTAAACTTTGCGCTGTCAGCTGTTTGGAAAAGCAGGTCTTTTTGAGGCTTGAAAAAGCTGCTTTGGCTGTTTTGGTTTTCGCATCGATATCGTCGTTTGTTCCACCGTCCAGGGTAATTTTGCTTCCTAGGTAGATGCAGCTGATTACATGCCTTCACATCCCGGACATATACTTAGTATGGTGGGGTGGATTCTGGATGAAAGGGAGTTTAACATTGTTATGTAAAGCCGAAGACGAAGAGGGGTATGGAAACGTTCCCACGACAGTTGGTACCACGTAACCGGAACGACCCGGAGTTGTAACAGGTTAAGGACTGTCACTTCAGCAGCATTACCCGTGTATGTATGGGGAGTGCTTATGCTACTACAACAACAATAACAAGGTAATGGAAAAATCACGTGCTACGCAAGCCACTATATGTTTGCTAACTCAGTAATGACGGGAAAGCCGATGACTATGAGGCCAGGTGGACGCTCTCTCAAATGATAGAATGAGTGTTGGATATCCAGCTCTATCAATAACTAATATTTTTTACATGCAATATAATCTAAACAAATTGTATCGCTTGTACAAAAATTGTGAAGAACAGGATTTAATCCTATAAAGAAGAAGAAGAAGAAATAATTTAGGAAGGTGGTGAGAGTATCCCAATGAGAGTATCTATATGACTGTCTGGTGTACTAGTTGCGGTTGTGTTTTGTCCTGGATCTCGTCAGTGTAGTGTGAGAAATGCCTCCTGGCTAGCATAGGATGCGCCTCAGGCTCTAACAAATGTCTGCAGTGGTGATTCCTATGGGAACAGTCAAGCAAAAATTGTTTGCTGAACATTAAAAAACTAATTTTCCTTGGAAAGCTGCATTCTTATGACAGCCCTTCTACGTACTGGAATGATTCTGGTTTTTTTCGTCCAAGGCTCGCCGTCCGTGTAAATTTGCTCTGCCCAGTGCACTGAGCTTCACCTCTCGTCTTTCTTAAATCTTGTTTGCTGTCGAGATTGTGTTGGTTACCACAACCGTCTGGTGTGTGGTTAGGATAGGTTAAAATGGTTGCCCAAGAAGAGGGTACAATTGGACGAAGAAAACGATCTAATCTTTGTGATGCCATTGTGAAGGAAAACCGATGTTGAGGAAGACCGATGGGACGAAAAGAGATGGCTGAGAGAGGTGGGGTGGGCTGGTTAGGAAGATGAATTTAGTGTATGTGGATTATGAAAGATGACTGTACCGCGGTTGCGTCCACAGCTTTATGCTGTTGATGAAGTTTATTAGATTTTTGACACTACTATATCGGCAGACGAAGCAAAGAAGTAACAGCCGAGATGCCTAAATCTAAATCTTTACCTTAAATAGCAGGGGAGGAGAAGGTGCTGAGATGATTCCACCTCGGTAATTCCACTAGAGGTAATTCCAAGTCTCCTAGCATGCATTTCTCGCGGATAGTGTCCAGTGAGAAAACCGACGAAGTTCGAGAGCTGAGAGTTTGTCAACCTCAGAAGATCGCTCGAGCGCCCCTAATCCATACGTGGCCAGAAGGATTTCGTAACCTTACAAGTGTGTCTACTTGCCCAGCGTTAGCTGAGTTGGCGCAAAGCCTATCTTTCCTCTCTCTTCGCGGGGAAATGACCTCACATGCCCCTTCTCTGGCCAGCTCATCCGCCTCACAGTTTTCCTCAATGTCGCTATGACCAGGAACCCAGATGAGGCTTATGTCAAAGAATTCGGATGCAATCGAAAGTGAAGCCAGGCATTTCCTGACCAGTTTCGAATGCCCCATCATAGACCCGAGGGCCCTAAATGCCGGTTGGTTGTCGGAGTAAATATTTACTTTCCTGACTGTTAGTACGCATGTGAGTATCTAATCCGCCGCTTCTGTGACTGCGGCTACCTTTGCTTGGAACACACTTAAGTGGAGTGGATTATGTGTGAAATAAACGGGCAGAATTCTCTGGCCAAATCCCCAGGACGTGACAGTCGGTCTTACTTTCAGAACTGCTCTTCGGATGACCAAACCTGGTAATCTATTATCCTCGTCAGCGATTCGCATCGCACTTGAATCACCCTGTATGTGGATGTGACAGGACACTAAAACAATACTTTCAATTTATTTATATACACACACACAAAATACTTACAAACTATCTACTGCTGTTTTGTTATTGCTTATTTTGCTGCTCATTTAGATAAAAAGGACAATATGTGGTGACATGGGGCTCACCAACATCAACCAACTTCTCGGAAGGTGATAAACAAAGCAAGATATTGGCTGTACGCGCCTAGAGGGAATACAGAAAGAAAAGGCACACGAAATACGTGCACACAAGCAAATGTGACAGAAGGACAATGCACAAGTGGTCAGCAGCAGTTATTAGGACAAAAAGGTGAACAAGTGCATCTGTAGCCTCACTACAATGGCAAGGATGTAGCAGGACCTCTTCGTCAATGCTACAACTGGTTTGCTTTATACACTTTTTTTCTGAAAGCATTTTGTTGGAAAGCAGTTAAAACAGTTGTTATATTAATCGATGGAAAATGTGCGACAGATATTTTGACATGATAACCGTTAGTCACAGTAGAGAATTTTGGGTAATAAATTCTTGAGTTTATAACTTCTTTATGCATTTGCTATGCTGTGGGAGTATTTATGTGTGAAAAAGGTAGATTATTTGCTTTATGTTCTTTTGAATCCGAAAGGTATAAGAAAAGACAAAACAATGGAAACTGATTTTATGACTCAAAACCGTTAAGTACGCTAGAAATGTGCTGAAGTAAGTGAAGTTTGTTTGGAAATCTCGTGATTTACTATGTAAAGAAAATGGGCGAAAAAGTTCAAGGAATAGTGATTGCATATAAATTTCTTGCAATTAATAAAAAAAAATGTATTTTATTTATTAACTCCGCCTCTACCAGTCATTAATACTGCCGGTGCTGTCGTGCGTCAGCGACAATGGACAATGACAAGCAAAGGCGAAAGAAGCTTATGAGTGTTCGAGCGAAAAGTGCTCCGTAGAGTGTTTGGTCTCATACGCTGCAACGATGGAACGCATCGAATTCGCTAAAACGATGAGTTGCTGAACTTATGCCGGGGGTCAGATGTCGTTAAACACATTAAATCTCAAGAGCTTCGGTGGTAAACGCACATTGTGCGCATGGAGTACAGCCGCCCTTAAAAATCATTTTTAATAACAATCTCTCTGACGTCACGGGTCCGAAGTCATCAAGGTTAGCTTGACCAAGTCATAGCCGACCAGAAAAAGCTACGAATTAGGAATTGGAAGTATCTTGCTAGGAATAGTGCAGATTCGAAGAGGATTGTGGACGGAGCTAGAGCTCAGCCTGAGCTGGGTGAGATGATGCTAATCATGATGAACATTTTTTTTAAATAACACCACCCTAGCGGCCAAAAAAGGATGATTTTTTTGGGAGTATAACGAAAATACTAGGAATTTTTCTTATTTATTTTATTTTGATAATCAACAGTATAAATTATCTTACAGACTAGGCAAAAAAAGCTCAAGGCCAAATTTGGTAACTAAAATATTAGAAATGAATATAAATACAATAGTCTTCTCCTTGATTGGCGCGATATCCGATTACGCGATTTGGGTCGAGTTTAACAAAGTGCGCCAATCGTTTCTTTCTCGTGCTATCGGCGCCAGTTGAACACACCAAGAGAAGCCAAATTCAATATTAAGTAACTAAATTTAAAATTAAAAAAAAATTAGATCTGAATAAAGTGAAATCAAGCATTACCATAAAAACGGTAAAATTTGTGAAGACTTATTTGTGGAAAGCTCAAGTAGAACTGGACAGTCGACGATGCCATTAAAAACACTGAAAATAAACGAAAGTGAAAGGACTCTTCTTCTCTTTTGTAGAGATTTTAGATTTGAATTTGTGGCTGGTTGGTTGAACTGGTAATTCATTCAGAATCCAACTAGAGCTTCCGCATCATTTGATTTCCACATTTTCGTCAAATTTGTTTAATGTTGTTTACAATATGACTATATCCAGTCTGTGCGGCTTAAGAACCTTATTAGGTTGTTGACGTCCAAGCCAGCAAGTTGTTGTTTTCGAACAATGGTTTGCACAACGTTGACATTAGCTCCTTCCATAAATTAGGGGAAATGGAGAATCGTTGCCTTTTTCTCTGGTTGCTTGTCAGGGGCACCCATTTTCGCTCCTTGTTCCCCGACAGCTTTCCAAGAAATCTTCTCAGAAGCTGCTCTCAAATATCTAGGCATTATGTTTGATGCTTTTCAATGTAATGAATGTGCAGTATATAAAGGTGAAAAAGTAGCTGCGCCACTACCTCGGCACATAGTGAACCCGCTTGGACTCAGGCAACAACACAGGCTATGTTTGGAAGCCTGGTACGAAGTGTTTTTCTTTCCGATGCACCTATTGGGTATATTATGCTAGATAAACCTCATACGCACGCGAATTTAGTTCTTTGTATTCGCTCTGCGGTATAAAAGTGTGTAGCGCGTTCTGAACTACATACAATAGAAGAAGCAGTGTTCATAACGTTTGAGTTTTGCCCAATCGAGATTTTGGCAAGAGAGATGGTGGAATCCGCAAAAAATAAGACAAGTCGTCAAACAGCGAAGCAGAATTGCTGGCAGAAGTGGAAGAGTCGAAGGAGTAGCTCACTGAATGGACTTTGGACTTATCGTCTAAATTCTTTTGTACAAAGTTGGATAGAAACACGGCATGGGAAAGTGGAATTCCACCTTACACAAATACTAAGAGGACGCGGCTTTTTCAAATTTTTCCCTGCATAAATTCGGACATGAAAATGCACCTTCCGTGCAAATGAGGTTATTGAAGACGCAGAACATTTTTCGTTTTAAACTGAAAGGTATGACCTGAGCATTAATGTGGCAAAGCTTCTTAAAGTTGACTACCTGGGGGTTATTATGCTTGAAGCAAAGGAAAACCGGTCTACTGTTTGCAATATAAATATTTTTCAAGTTCAATCATGTGGAGCATATTCGCAGAAAGTCAATAGGCCTTTCTTTCTCCGAGGAGCCATGCCTAGCGGAGCTAGGTTTTTTCGTAAAGTAGGTTAGACTAGGTTAGGTTTGGCTAGGTTAAGTTTAGCAGCCGTATCGCACATAGGGACAGCGATGCCACTTAGACCTCGAAATAGGTGCCTTGTGAGCTACAGGGAGATGGGCTAAATTTCCCATTCCAGATCCGAAGGCAAGTCTCATACTTCCGCTTTCAATGCCTTGTGTCACCGCTAACAGAACAAAAAAAAATGTAGTTTAGTTCTGAATTTTACCTCGGGAAAGACTGTTAGTCAGTTCAGAAGGCAACGAAGCAATATCAACAGTGAGCGGGTTGCTTTTTTTTATATCACGAACAAAATCACATTTATTTTGTGAAACTCTATACAAAACTAAACTCACTTTAGCCAATTTATTTTCATTTCATCTGCGTTTCTCCCTGTCAACTCGTCTATGACGTAGCGGCCAAAATTACTCTCACAATTTTATTTCGATTGTCTAAATTTTGTATTCTATCGTTCTTGAATGAAACCCAGAGTCATTAACTCGATCTTAGTATTTAATTTCAGTATAACTTTCTTTTGAAGGCAGAAAACCCAGTTACCCTTCAAAGGATTTCTGCACCCAACCACCTCTAGCAACTGTGACAATTTTATGTTGTCCTGGGATGTTTGCGATGTTTGTGGGATGTCCTGGCACCAACATATGTGTAACGGTATTGTACCTGTCACGGTAGTTCAATATGTGTATGATCTCTCTTAGAATCTCCGAGTATACCTATACTTTTATATTCGAGCAGGCCTCGATAGCTCTTTGGCTATCAGACAGACCTGATTAATACGCCACCCTTCGTTTGCTATGACACAGAGATGAAATTGTGTTTGTGTTCTGCCCGAGAAACAGTAGTTTACCATCAAAGGTGAACAAAATCTGAATACGTTACGTCTGGAAAAACATTTCAGCTCCATTTCGGAGTTCATTACAAACCGATCCGTAAAGATAACCATTATGTGAAACAAAATTATCATATCATTTACTCAAGGGCCTCATACAAAACCATTTGCCGTTCGGAGTCGACTTCAAACTGTAGGTCGCCCTATTTGTGGAACAACATCAAGATGCACACCACAAATAGGAAAAGGAGTTCGCTCAAATACCCAAGAGAAGGGTACACGCGGATTATTTATTTTTTTATACTCTATCAGTCACTCAGTCAAGCTACAACCCTCCTCAACTTGTTCCAATAAGGGTAGCAAACTAAATTATGTCAGATCTTTTGGCTACTTCAATTTATTCACTCACTCTATTCGAGACTTATTGGACTCTTATTTGCCATTTAATTTATTCCCATAAATTTGCCCAACAAATCCATCTATTATTCATTATTACCAATCAGGTATTTATTTACCTTTCAACGAATTTTTAAATACCCTTTTAGGACAAATTTTCCAACAAATTTTAACCTTCTCCAAAATGACTGCAATTATTTGCACACAAAACATTTGCGTTTATCAGCATTCGAAACATATGCAAATTAGAATAATGGAATTCTCAGAAGTGGCAAATCACCTTAAAACATATAAATACCAAATACTGGGTATGCGACAGCATCGATGCGCAACCTGCTGTTTGGCTCCTGAAAATATGAGTTACACAAAAGCCAAATGGTATGTATTAATTAAACTTGTCAACGCCCAGTCAAAAGTAATTTTCGAATTTAATTTTTCTTTTTTTGCAAGCCAAAGGCCGAGTCAATGCTTTGGTGTACTTACGAGACTCCCGCAGCGGCCACCGAGCGTAGAATGCAACCAATCAGTTGAAGAAAGGAAAGATGTAGGCACACTAGCGCCACAGGGTGCAACAGTCAAGGGATATTCCATTTGCATTTCTGCAGAAAATTCACCATTTATTATTATGCAGTTATTAGATATGAATTTTGATCTCTTTTTTGTCCGCCCACCAAAGAAACATTCGAAAAACACCCTCGCAATATCATTTGTGTGTGTGTGAGTGCGTACTAACGATTGGTTTTGAGTCCTTAATAAGGATCAAGCACAAACACAACGGGCAATCGATTGTTTTTTTTTTAACTTGGAAAAAATCAAAATAAGTCTTAGAAACATTCCTTTTTATACTCATAGTTGCCTTTGTGAATGTGTGTGCATGTGTGCATGTGTGCGCACGAAAGGTGTTATGCTCTACTGCATTGAAAACGCACGCAAAATAACTCTTTCAGTTTGAGTTGCGTGCAAGTGGGAATGTCCTGTGGCGCGTTAATGTAGAAGAATGTCCAACGCTAGTTTGTATTCGAGATCAAACAATGACGTTAAGGAATTGAAATGAGTGTGTGTGTGTAGGTGTGTGCTAGAGATACCAATTTAAGGGATTTTACTGATGTCGGGATTTTCGAGATTTGGTACTATAATCTCGGGATTCCGAAAATGTCCCGAAATTCAGAGATTTTTCGATTTTTTGTAAGTGTAATACGTCGTTTAAAGTACAAAAGCTTGCATGGTGGCACTGGAAAACCTTGTAATTGAAAGTTGTGCCAAATGTGAACAACGAAAACTCAAATTGGTTGGGCAATCTTTATTATTTTTTTATTTATTTATTAGAACCATTCATGACACTTATTTTTTAAAGATAATCTCTTTCGAATGTTGGCCGCTACTGCGCCGTAATTCACCCATCCGTGAAGACCAATTTTGCATGACCCACTGGAGGATTTCGGTCGGCATTTCGTTGTCTTCCAATGCCTCAATTCAAGCTGGCTTGTCCACAAAGCGATCAGACTTTATATACGCTCACAAATAAAAGTATTAAAGTGTGATATCGGACGATCTTGGTGTCCAATCCACTCGACCGAGGCCAGATATAAATTACTCACCGAAACGACGACGTAGTAGATCCATTGTTTCAAAGGCTGTATGACAAGTAGCTCTTAGTTACGTCTTTGTGGAGATCACGTGCTTCAATTACATTGGCGCCAGCCTCGTCTTCGAAAAAATGTGGGCCGATGACCGATGACTCCTCCAGCCCATAGGCCGCTCCGCACGGTTGTTCTCAATGGATTTAATGGCTGTTCTTGAATGGCTTCGGGATGTTTTTCAGCCCAAATACCGCAATTTTGCTTATTAACCCATTCCATCCCATTGTACTCGCTTGAGTACAGAAAAAGCATCTTTTTCGAAACGACGTCAAAAGCCAACGCTTACATATTTTTAAATGTACTCGCCACTTTATAATACAGAGCAATGTCGAAGAGGAATACACATGTTTCTCCTTCTGTTTTTTGAGTCCCGTTATCCGTTATTCACTTGTCTTTGCGTGCACCTTTGCTATTTTTCTTCTTTTCATGGTTTAGTTTGCAATAAGCTCTCTGTTTGACAAAATCTAAGTTATCACAGAAAAAGTTCACTGTTGTAATATTCATAATACATATAATCTGTATACTTTATACCAAAAAAACGAAAAAAGTTGTGGAAAATTGCTGGTTGATTTAAGGCTACTGGGACTGTTCGTGAACGGCGGACCAAAAAATGTCCTCTGAAAACGAACAAAGAACTACAAAAGAAGCAACAGGGAGAGTTTGATTTTATGTAAGTTTATCATAATGATTTATTTGAATAGTTGTTTTGTATCAAATTTTGTAGGTTTTCTGACTCAGGAATACTTTTTGTGACGTGGAATGACAATAGCGTTGTGACAGTGGGAACAAACTTTGATAGAATTGAACCTTTACATACCGTCGAACGATGGTCAAGACAAGAGAGGCGCAAGGTGAATGCCCATCAGCCGAAGTTGATAGCGCAATACAACTCAGGAATGGGAGGAGTTGACCTCCACGACCAAGCTTTGAATACCTACAATATAAAGTTTAGAGTAAAGAAATGGTGGTGGCCTCTTTTCACCACAATGATAAGCTCGTGCGTAGTAAACGCATGGAAGCTTTATAAAATGGCAAGTAAGAGTCAATGCGACTTGTTGCAATACCAACGTGAAATTGTGCGATTTTATTTACGCAATTATAATATCCGGGACATATCTTCAAAACAATCGACAACGGCATCAATAGCTGGTTCCTCATATAACCATTTTCCCAAAAGGATATCGAATCAGCTGAGGTGCAGGGAGTGTCACCAAAGAATTCGATGGATTTGCGAGTTATGCAATGTAGCCCTTTGCGTAGAGAGAGAATGTTTCAAAAACTTCCATACTGTTAACCGAACTAATAGCCAAGGAAGTCTTTGAAAGTGTCTTTTTATTTAATACTCCATATTTTCATATACAGGCAATGTATATACATATTATCCCATTGTACTCGATTGGGTACAGCCCAAAAAATGCATTTCTATGATTTTTTTTCGTGTTTTTTTTTTTTAAGGAGCTTAATTACACTATTTCAATAAGCGTTTTATAAACGCATTTAAAAAAAATTGTTTTATATAAGGTTGTGATTTAATGGGTTAATGTCGCCATTAAGCCAAAACTGGGCCTCATCGCAGTGCGCCATAAGTTGGCCTGAGATGACGCCATAGACACTTCTCACAGAGCATCGATTTTCGTAGCAGAGTTGTACGATTTGTAAAGTTGTTGAGGCGTAAGTCTTTCCTTATTGAAATATCTATGAATACTGAAAAAAATTAAGTATTTAGTTTGACGGTAGTCACGAGTGATCTGTCAAAAAAGCCATTTTGGAAAGAGTACGTCCAATTCGGTCACCCTTTATTAATAAATTTGGTACAACCACAGCTTCCTAGTCTAACACTGTCGAAAGCTTTAGTAAGATCTATAAATCGTAAATGGTTTACTGTATTCTAACGATTGTTCTACGATTTTTTCTCATTATGAATAAGGCATCTATAGTCTATGC
>JAYXIM010029569.1:0-12747 GCA_037575425.1 Anastrepha fraterculus | reverse complement strand
TTTTGTTTAAAATCGCATTAAAAGTAGTGTCGTTAATACTGATGAAAGTGGAAAACTTTGAAGAATGCATAATTTTTCAAATAATTTTAAAGACTTCTTAATGGCAGTCGCATATCGGCTGTTAGTCCATTAAATTGCATTCCAATGGCACTTTTGACAGAAGTTAGAAGAACTTTATGCAGATGAGTTGGTAGAACTGTTAATCCAAAAAAAAAAACACAAAGAAAAAAAAAACAAAAATCAACAAGAGAAACAAAATCGTCAGATATTTCGAAATTCTTTGCTAAAAAGACCTCCAGTTTTTTTTTATTTATTCTTTTTTTAGTTTGTTTGTCGGGACAACTAGCAAGTACAGCACTTAGACAACATTAAGGGGACCCGATGGTCTAGAAATTTGAAAAAATCGATTTTTTTTTTATAGAAGAAAATAAGAATATACTGTGAAATTTTCATGCAGAAATTCCCAATATTATAGCTTCCACAGTCCATTAACTAGGTAGAGAGCGGTTCGCGCGCTCCTGCACCTCAAATTTTAAGCTCATTTATCTTGAAAAGTCCGAAATCAAACTAGATTAACGAAACCAACGTAAGACTGAGTATTGTCGAGGCCCTATGCTCCTGAGAGGAGTGAACAAGGGAAAAAAAACAAAATAAAAAATTTCGAAACGACTTTTTTCGGCCTGGTGAATTGTCTGAAGTTTTAATATATTGTTCACAGCATCAATGGCCCGTACTAGAATCATATTATTATTTCAATTATTTAGTATTGTTTTGACGAAAAAACTGAAAAAAACGAGTTTTAGAGTGTGAAATTCAAAACTGCGCCACTTTGTCAATTTTGTTGGTTTTTTTATTCTAGTACAAGACATAGCTGCAGTCATACTGATTAATAATTTTTTGGTTTTTGCGTTTCAGATAAATAGAGGAGCCAAAATGGACAACACCGACCAGGTCCAATTTTTCGCGAGGGTCAACTACTGCGCTGTTTTAAAAATTATTGAAATTAAAAAAAAACATTTTTGAAGTGAAATTTCTTAGGCGTCGATGGAGAGTAAAATTTCAAGGCCATGCAACGTTTTGGGCATTTTCGTTTCGCGAGAGAGAAAAAAGATATCACGTAGAGGAAAAGGAGAGAGAGAGAGTTATATCTTATATATATCTTAGAAACACTTTAGGCTATTTTTCCTGAGTTTTTCCTTGTGGTTGCTAATTTATAGTGAGAAATAACACTGCCTACTTTTTGGCACTTGTTTGTTGGTGCAAACTTGTTGGAAATATATTTTTGGTGCCTAATTTTTGGCGTAATATTTCCTTGGTGCCTACTGTTTGGGGCGTTTTTTGGTCCCAATTTTTGTTTTGGTGTCTACTTTTTGGCGCTTATATCCGTTTCCTGGCTAGTGCTTGTGCGTACCTACTATAAAGAGATATCCATTCCGGCGTCGGATTTATTGGTATTGCCTTGCGGAAATTGGTGCCGTTGCTGCGGTCCTGGAATCGCTGCGCTTGTGCGGGTGATGAACGCTTGGAGTAGTGGGCATTGTTGCCACGGTTTGTGTCCGGCCTTTACCTACACCGGTCGAGCCTTCTCCGTTTTTTGTAAATTTTGTCTATTTGTATTTTCTGCAAATGGTGTGAGTTTATTTAGATATATATTATTTCTCTTTCTCTCTCTCTCTCTTTCTCTCCCATTCTCTCTCTGGTATCTCTCTCTTTCTTTGTCTGCCTTCAAAGTTTCACTTCTGTTATGTGTACTACGCTACTTTTTTCCATTTTCGTATATTTGGATTCTTTGTTAAGAAAATTATATAGTATTTACAACCTTAAATTAGTTACCGACACGTGCCCGATTCAAAAAGAGAAGAACTCTGTAATTGAAAATGAAATGATAGCTCATGCCAGTAGCACGGTGTTGCCATAGCAAAATTAATATAAATTCATCATATGAAATCTTAAGGCTAGTGTAGAATACAATTATTTTGTGGATACGCCACATATATAAAGGAAGTTAAATAAAAACCTAACAAATTTGAACATCGTTTTTCATTTTCTTATTGTAAAAAAAAATCCTGAGCTCTACACCACTAGGTCTAAAGCGTGCATTGTACTGCACACGGGTTCCCTTTTTAATTTTCTTCAAATCTGAAATCTGAGTAGATCTTTTGGTGCCAAGGAGCCAAGGTGATCGCTCCATAACACATCAGTGCCAAAAACCTCAAGCCTGATTCGAGCGAAGGCCGAGCAGACGCACAGAAAGTGGTCCCCCGTCTCATCCTGCTCACCACATGCTGAGCAGAAAGCGCTGTCTGAGATGCCGACCTTTTTCATGTGCTTCACCCATAAAAAGTGGCCCGTCATCAGTCCAACCAGCTGCCAGGACTGTCCTCTCTGCTTGATGATAGGAGGATCTGCGACAGTCGGTTGGACCTGATAGGTAACATCAGGTTTGCCCATCTGCAGCCTTCCTCAGCCTGCCATATTCGCTTGTGGGTTAAAGTTACCCGTTTCCTAACCGTGGCTTTGTGGTAGCAGAAGGGAGTGGCAGAATGGGCTCCGGGATAAAGAAGTTAGCTTCACAGACCATCCTAGCTAAAGAGTCAGAGATAACGTTACCCGTATTATCCACGTGTCCCGTGGCACATGTTAGCATCAAGATATTATGTCTACCGACATAGTTCAGCCTAAATTTGCAGGAGCTTGAAGTGGTTAGAGGGTTGTCTAAGGCCATGAGCGCTGTTTTGCTGTCGCTGCAGAAGCATAGAGATCTGCTTCTCCGCCTGTTTTGTACAACAAAGTTCAAAGTGCTTCTTGAACAGCATACACCTCCGCTGAAACACAGATGTGCACATTCCAAGTATAAAGTGCAGTTTTGTCCCGCTGGATTCCACGTAGACCCCAGAGCCGGAGCCGTGCTCGGTCCTGGAACAATGCGTTAAAATGCGAAAACACTGTTTGCCGGGTTCATTTTCAGAGTTAGAACTCATTTGAACCTCTGGCAGCAACACACTGTATCTGTTTTTAAGTACGACTCTTGGCGGCATGTAGTCAAGGAGAATAGAGAGAATCGTTGGATCGAAGTCCGTGCCTTTTCTGTTGTTCAATGCCGGACAGGGGCTGTACCGATTCAAACTGTATTTCAGCCTACAGATGGCCTTCATGACTTCTCCGTCGATAAAAACAGCAAGTAGTGGTAGACTAACCAGAGTATCGAATGGCTATACCTTTTAAAACTGAGCTCAAACTTACAGTTCCTTTGCAAGTGAATAGTTGGGGTTCAAATATTCCGAAGAAATGGCATTTTCAAGCGAAACGTCTTCGCAAATAGTGTAAGTAAACCTTCTCTATATCCGGTACTCGAAATGTAACCAATTACAATGAAAAGGCCATACATTTAGTTGGGAAAATTACTTTTATTCAATTCGAAGAAAATTAAGAATAAATTTACTTTTGCTCGATATTACCATCTTTTGCCTTGACTATGGCCCTGAGACGGTCCAAAAACGAGTAGGAGTATTCCGTACTTAATGAAGGAAAGAAAAACTTATGAAAAAATTTCGTACTATTATTTATTTGGCATCATACTGTATATGCCAGCTGATTTGACTATTTGGGTTAACAGCTTTAAGTTCTTATGTAACCTAAGTTAAGTTTATGGCTAGAGTAGTTACACGAGTAGTGAAAAATAATAATCCCAAAACTTTATCAAGCAGATTTTCTTACCTGCCAGGACTTCTTTAAAATAAATTTATTGAATACTTTATTATTTAACATTTCTTGAACTAAGAAAATAGTGGTTTAAAAAATTCTTAACCCTCGTTAGAAACCTTTTTTAAAACCTTCGACTAGGCATCCACGCCTGACTTTTTTTCGTCTTATTCGATGATCCTTTTTAAAAGGTTATGCCCATAAAGCGATAGAAAATTAAATTTGGAGAAGCTACTTGGAAGCTCAATTCGTTAACTGTAAGAGGAATATGCTAAATTCACGTCCAAACTCGAAAAAGTCTAGCCAGTCTAGCCGGGCTCGGGTGCCCAACGGAGGGTTAAAATCGAATAGCTCGAAAGCGGTTAAGCTTTGTATATCATGTCGTATTACTTAGTTATTCAGAAATGGCTTAGATATTAATGTCCGTAAGTATCTAAGGGGATAACTCTGCATGTTGTTTGAATGGAATATCTACCGGGACTCATTTTCAGCTAGCATCAACTTTTAGCACTACGATTTTCACGTTTAGCTGATGAGACGAATATCTAACTAAAGAACAGCGCCTAACCCACACAAGCACATAGTTACCTACACACCTACTCCTTTTATAGAGGACTTTCCTATACTCAAAATGCATTTTTCCAGCTGATCTACTGGCGGAAGTCATAAACTCCACATTTCTGTGTCACATCGCATGGCCAATCAACATTTCCATTGTCTTTTATTTTTTCTCTTATTTTCAGAAATTCTAAATGGCATCTTTTGGTTCGGCCACATTCTACGTGACATGAAGTCATAATTGGATTTGGATCTCTCTTGCGTTTGACATTATTATGCAACGCATATTAAGCCACTAAAAAGGTTTAGACTTCATTTAACTGAAATTAGATTAATATCGCCAGTTCTTTAGAGCAAACCACATATCGTGGCCAATCTTTCCAACGTGTGTATGTGTTTGTATATGTGTATGTGTTTGGCAGGTGGAACTCAAATTCATTCACAAATGTTACCCCGAGTGCAGTGTTCAAGTGGCGTAAATTTTCAAGAAATGTTACAATTATTGTGAAATATTACGGCGTGGCTATCTGGTGTTTGATGGTGAGATCAAAATTAGAACTGAAGTAGCGAAGCCTTTTGTGTTCATTCATTAATCTGCGTATCGATAAGAAGGCTGCTTATGTAATGGAGAGAAGCAACATGCCCCTTAACACGCTCACAGAGGGAGCGTATTTAATTACAGGATGTTGTGGTACACAGAAGATTTTATCGACTATTCCAAGGAAATCAGCATCACACAAATTTGAAAAATTAAACATAAGTGCATAAGTAATAAAGACATTTCGAGTCAATACTGGGCTACTTGTAGATTTCTGTTAGGCATTTAAGATTTCATAGATGAGGTAAAAAGAAATATTAATAATCAGGTACCACTGATTGATTTCATGTATGTAATAAATCTGTGCTGCTTACTTTCATTTTTTTAATATTTTATATATAACTTTTTAGCAACCTTCTGATGCGCTTTTTCCTTTATGGAAATAATAAAGTAAAATATGACGAAAATTGTGGGCTCCATCTAAAACTTTACGCGCACTTTTACTCTAAAGCAAGCTAAAAGTGACAGCTAATAACTGTCAAAAGAAAAAATTAAAATAAATAGTCACAAGCTGTTCAAAACAATTATCAACGCCGTCTATATGTAAAATCGGCAATTATGATACTTTCCGGACAACCCAATATATGCAAACATTTTGTATTAAAAATTTAGACATACTTCTAAGTAGTAGTAATGGTAATGTATTGCATTTTAGATCGATAATTTTGGTATTGCAAATTTTATTACGTCAGATTTTGAAGAAAGTTGTTTCATTTTGCTTAGAAGAAATAAGAAATCAGAAATTACGATTTGCTCTTTTTCCAACCAGGGAGAATTGTTTTACTTATTACACAAATAGAGCCCCAAAGGCAATGGCCTTTTTTATAAGATTCTAATTCTCAAAATTTCTTTAAATTTTGTTTTAATTTTTGAAATCCTCTTAAATTTCTTTAAAATTTCTTTTAATTTTGTGAATTTCTTTAAATTTTTTTTTTAAATTTTTCAGTTTCAAATTCTCAAAATTTTGTAAAATTCTTTTTTCATTTCAGTTCAATTCTATTCTTTCAATTCTTTTAAAAAATTTTGAAATTTTTTTGAAATTTTTCGATGTTGGAAAAAAATATTACAGTATTTAATATGCAAAAATGTTCTAGTTTCACTTGGTAAAACCTTTTTCCTGAATTAAAAAAGTCTTAAAATTTGTAAACCATTTTTATTTTATTTTTAGAAATTCTTTAAACTTTTTTTTCCAAAACTTTGAATTAAAAATAGCATTTCTTAAAATTACTGTGTACATATATTCAAATTTATAGTTTCACGTTAATATGGAATATTTTCTGGATAACAAAAAAAATCTCTAAATTTTTTAAAATTTTTATTTAATTTAGTGAAATTCTTTGAAAAAATATTTGTCTTTTAATTTTGGAAAAAAATTCTTAAAATTACTATTATAAAATCTCTTGTTTTACGTGTATATGGATACTAAAAAAATTCTTAAAATTTTTTTAATTTTGGTTTTATTTAATTTTTTTTAATTAAATTTTTGTTTTATTTGAAATTTTTTCAAATTTTTCAATTTTGAGACAAAAGCAATCGGAAGAAAACTATTATAAATAAAATATCTGAAATTTTCTTGAACATGTTTTTTTTATATTTTGGAACTTCTTTCAAACAATTTTTAAGTGTTTTTAAATGTTTCCCTTTCAAGAAAAAAAAAATTTAAAATTACTATAATAAAATTTCTAGTTTCTCGTGCACATGCAACTATTCCTGAAATCAAATGCTTAATTTTTTTTCGTTTTTTTAAATTCTTTCCAAAACTTTGGAGTTGCTTTTTAAAATTCGATTTGTTTAGCATTTTTAATTATGCTCAAATTAAAAATGTTTTTTCTTTTTGTTTTAAATATTGAGTTGATTATGGAAAACTAAAATTTCATGATTGAACTTTGACCTTACAAAAAAAAACCACCAGTGTGTCTGAATTTTCCTATTCTAGCACTGAGAGGATACTGCAGCTTATGAGTAAGTTTTAGAAAACCATTTTTACAAATTTATTTGATCGAAAAGTGCGGAATAAAATTTCAGAAAAAACATTTATTTTGCTTTCTCTTAAGCCCATTTTAATTATTTGACTTAAAATGTAAAGAAAACAGAATTGCACAAAAAATTTCAATTTTGGGAAAATGTTTATGTTCCTTTATAGAACAACAGCTTCACCGAATTTTGTCACATTTGAAGCTATTGAGAAATCGTTCTGTTTTATCGTTTCCATAAATGTAGCCCTCAGAACACTCTTAGTATTATGAGGCCTTGTGTTAACCTTTGCTTCAACTATACTCCGGATGTAATAATCAATAGGATCTATCTACTAATCCTGGTGAAAGTTGCTGTGGAGCGCAGGTTGTGTATTATTTGCCTTCTTAACGGATGCGAAGTTCGGGTGAAACTAGTGAAGGTTGAGTCCAAGATGTTTAAACAATCGAGTGAAACGCTTTCATTGCAAAAGTACAATCAAATGAACAATCAACTTGTATCGAGAGGTTTTTCGAATATTTTCCATTTTTTTATATTAAATTATTCATACCAATTGCAATAATGACTGGGTATATGGGCTAAGGAAAATCAGCAAAAAATATGGTTTATCTGTTAGAAATGACGAGAGAGGATCATCGCGATGGTTTAGCAATCACTGGTCAGAAGCAAGTCCGAGAGGTTTTGGTCGATTAGTTCGATTGTTACTTTATGCCTAATAGTCCGGCAGCCAGGGGTCGATTTTGGACTGCGTTTTTATACCGTTAAATTCTTGACTATGCTTGTGACTTAGCTTTCATGAGTGACGAAAGTGAACGTCAGCTGGCGCACCCGCGGTGGGTGTGATTGTGGGAGGGTACGATACGTGTCGAAAAAAAATGTTTAACAACTCATTTAATACCGGCTGAATTTTTTTATGTATTGTTGACATTTAATGAAATAAAAAAAAAAATAGTCAGCTGCGCCGTAGAGGGGGAAAATACGTCAGCTGAACAAGCGAACTTGTAAAATAAATTAAAAAGTAAACATGAACATGAAGTACATGAAAAAAATTTCAGCCGCTTCAAAATGAGTTGTTAAAATTTTTTTTCGGCACGTTTCGCAGCATCCCCCGCACGTACCCACCGCTACTAGACCAGCTGACGGTTGGTTTCGTCATCCATTGGATGGTGTCTGCCTTCAGTATTAAAATCATTCGGCATGAAATGATGAGGTCAAAATGACCCCTGGCTCCCGGACTATAAAGGCAATCCGCGATTGGTATTCGTCTATCAGAGAAATCATCAAGAGCAATTGAGATTTTTGAGCACTCGAGACAATCAACTAAAACATCTCTTACTCATCCATCACTAAGTGTAACATCTATGTCAACATCTCACGTTTGGTTTGTAGTCCAACCACTTAATTATCTCAGTCCAACCAAGTACGTTTTCCATGATGCAAGGATTCGAGTATCATCTGTTCTGTTCTCGACTTGTTGTTGCACCAGCTCCTACTATCGCACTCTGCTGTTAATCAGGAATCAGCGCACCGAAAATATGTTCCCTAATCAGCAATTTTTGGCGTTATACTACAATTCCAGACCTCTCTCAGTATATTCTATAACGTCATACGGCCTTGTACAGGGTGGCGTAAAATTAAATACCCTATCGGAAAATTTATAATTTTCGCAAATGGGGTCATACATCAATCACATTTAACACTTGTGAACCAGGCAGCTGTGCTATATAAACAGACGAGTAAGGGTCAAATGGCGATTTAAAAAAGATAAAAATTTCCATCACATAAAACTATTATTTTTTACTTAGTAAAAAAGTTTAAGTTGGATGACTAATTTTGCACCACTTTATATAAATAGTTTTTCGAAACAATTGTTGGAGTTGATTTCTGGAATAGTTTTCAAACTGAGCAGAATTTATAAGATTAGAAAAAAATTGTTATCTTACCCAAATATCCTCATTGTGTATTGCATTTACAAATATTTGCCGTAAATATTTTTCACTACAGTTGCCCTTTTCCAGACCCAGTTGAACTATTTAGATTCGCCAGTGTACTTCGGTCAACTTTTGTCAGCCGGAAATGTCATTGCATTTGAAATGTTGGCCTAAACCTACGCAAAATTTATTTTCTCAAACCGCTTTAAGCAAGAAAAACAATTTTGTCAGTTGAACAAATCAAACGTTTTGTAAATAAAATTGAGTAAAACTAAAAAATAAATTAATAGCAAATTAAGATAATTGCATTATGTATTCGAGTATACAACAAATCATGTCCACATACGAGTATACCCACATTTCTGGTGGTTGGTGATAATTTTCAAATAATTTGTTGTTTTTATTTCACCCAGCGATAAAGCGGGTCTGGCGATCTGAGAGATGCCAAAGTCGAAAGTATTGTTGTTGTTGTTGTTGCGCTTTGCTGTTTTCACAAGTGGTGTTGTTGTTGTTGTTGTTGTAATTTGAGAAATTGTTGTTATTGTTGTCGCTGTAATTTGAGAAGTGGTTGTTGTTGTTGTTGTACTTTGAGAAGTTGTTGTTGGTGTTGTAATTTGATAAATTGTTGTTGTCGTGATCTGCCAATTAGTTGTTGTTGTTGTACTTGTTGTGTTTTGCTGTTTTACTGTTTTGTTTGTGTTGTTGTTGTGATTGACTGTTTTATTGTTGTTGTTGAGCGTTGCTGTTTTCACAAGTGTTGTTGTTGCTCTGATTTGCTGTTAACACAATTGCTGTTGCTGTTGTTGTAATTTGGTACTTTGATGCTGCTGTTGTTGTTGTTGTGTTTTACTGTTGTTGCGTTTGACTGCTTTATTGCTGTTGTTGTTGTGTTTCACTTGTTGTTGCGTTTGACTCTTTTATTGTTGTTGTTGTTGTGATTTGCTGCTTAACTGATTTTGTTGTTGTTTTTGCTGTTGGTGCCTTTAACGCGTAACTGCTTGCCACTCACTCTAAAAACGGTTATTGTTTTTGCTATTATTCTTCTCTTTGCTGTATGCCGTCAGTGTGTTTTTTGTTTTTTTTTGTTTTTTTTTCTGTTTTTCTGCACAACTCCATCGTTACTTTTGCGCTTGGTGCCACAGAGCAAAATGTTGTGTTCATTGGTTCATTTTAAAAGCATTTACATTAACATTATTATGAGTTTAAGGTGTTCACAATGTTGTCGCGTTGTTGTATTCACTGTTTTTTTTTGCGCTCTGCTCATAGCAGTTGATGTTGTTGCCTGTAATGTTATTGGCGCTTTGTGCGTGCGTGTGTGGCATTGCACTGTGGTGATCCACATCATGCGGGCACAGTAAGGCATATATGATAAAATACCGCTTAAATTCAAACATCATTCGGAATGGATACGTTGGCAGAATTTATGTCTGCTTTTTCTTGACTTTCGTTGCATTGTTCGCAAGCCATGGCCCCACCAAGGTGCATGTGTCACATGTGGCATGTCTTTGGCTGTTCGGACATGAATAAAAAATACAATTACAATTGTGGCAAAAAAAGTATCTGCACTGCTATGACATTGCGATCGCATCGATGGCGCGCTGATAACTTTGAAGTTGTATTTGGTGCTGGTGTGCTGTGTGCTGGCCGACTAGCTGGTTGGCATTTTTTGTATGCGCATATTTTTAAGCTTTTTTTCTCATTTCTTTTTCTTGGCCTCTGCACAAGTGGTGCAAGATTTGGCGCTTTTAAGCCGCGTTTTAGTGCACAGCTCCGTTGGACAGTTAGCCACAGCTTGCTTTGGAGTCAGCTTTCATAGGGGAAATGAGTGAAGCGGAGTTGCGGGAAGAAGCGAGTCGCTGAGGGCGACATCGCACAACTTAAGGGCGACAATTCACTCGAAAGACACTTTGTAGAAATTATTGTTAACAAAATTCATTCAATGCCTTCGGAGCGGCGTGAAAGGGGGGCAAAGTGAAATAAAGCAAGCATTTACACATCGCATTACGGCTAGCGCTGAGTGAGTACACTGTGGGAAATTTGTGTAAGTCATTACGTAAGTAAAGTGGTTTCGGTTTTTTTTTTTTGATAAAATTTAGGTGGGCCTATTTCGTATTTGTGTGTATTCATTTGCCGCAAGCTCAATTTTATTTAATAAATTACAATACGAAGAGACTCTAGTGCCTTAGACTATCGACGAATATTTCTAATTTTTTCGTAGCATCGCAGATTTAGTAGATAATCTCCAGTCTTTGCTAGATAATTCTCTATTATTAAATGATAAAATAGAAGATCGGGCCTTCAGTATTCCGCTGCATTTGAGTTTGACAAACAGCAGCTTCGATGTGATATCAAAACCAAGAAGAAAACACACAAAACCACTTCGCTACTCCTTTTTGTACTGCTTCGTTTTTGAAGTTTCAGAGTAAGTCTCAGGCTGCAATCTGCTTTCTACCTTTCTTGCTCTCTGGTATAGATTTTCTTTCTCTGTTTCCGTAATGCAACCTTTCGCAAGCTGAGAAACTCAAAAATGCTCCGGCTATCAAAATAAGATTTATTGGTTGATTGTTTAGAGTAGTGATTCATCCAGAATCCATTCCATCCGAGATGAAAAGTAGGCGGCAAAATGCCTGTTGAATGTCACCGTTGGGATGAGGTGAACTGAGTTGGTCGCAATAATAGACTGGCATAGCCATACGACGACCCGCTTCATTTAACCTAAATGCACTCATGGTAGCCATCATTTTGATATTGAGATCAACCGGAATTATATGTTGAACGTTATGTACTTGGGCACTTAAGACATGATCGGGATTTACCGACTGTAATTGCCCAGGCTGATCCTAGTACTCTGCTAAGTAGCGTGATTTTGTAATCTTTTCCAAGAGCTTTCCCTCAAACTATCGATTCGTATATTAAAATTGGTCCTATAACCCTAAAGTATACACAAATATTAGGTTGAAAACCCCGTCTTCTTTCAAGCATACGTATGCAGGTAGACAGCCTGTGACCCAAGAGTCAAGCTGTACTGTTTCTGTTTTCTGAACTGTTTTTAGTTTTGTTTTTGAGTTTTTGCTTTAGAATAGTTGCTTTGATCGTTTGGATTTTTACTGTTTAACTATTGGGAGTAATTTGATTGGTGACTAATACATACGTGTAGGTGCTTCGGTGCCGCAATAAGTTGACATTGTTCGTAGGTCACATATGTGAGCGCGCTAGCGAAGGGGGTATTTCTGAAGACACTTAGGGCTATACCGGGCAGATCAACAGCCGTACAAGTCAATGTTTTCCTAATTTCTGCTCGCCACAGGATTAATCGCGGTGTTGCTGTAAAGTTGGTGCCAAGGGACCTGAATTTCATGCAAAAACGGGATGGCCTTGACATCGCCAATGACATGATTTTCAAGGCTATATCCGACCCAATATCTATCAAACGCATCATTATTGGCGACGAGGCGAGGATTTATGAGTACGACTCGCAATCCAGACATCAGGCGAGTGAGTGTAGAGCTCCGAAGGACCTCGTCGTTTTCTGTAAAAAAATAAAGCAATGCTCTGGGTTTTTATAGAATACAACGGTACTGTACACCAGGAGGTCAGACAGTTAATAGAAACTCTCACTTGGGCGTTATGAGATGTTTACGTGAAGAAATTCGCCAAAAAGGAAAGGATTTGTGGGAAAACAACTCGTGGATTTTAACCCTTGAAAATGCACAAAGAAAATTAAGATAAGAATAAAAATTAAAAAAATATATATAAAAAAGACAAAAAATTTAAATTGTAAATAAAGAAAAAAAAATTTTAAATACAAAAATTTAAAAAAATTAAGAAAAAAAGTGAAAAATATTCAAAACAAACAAAATTTAAAAACAATTTAAAAAAATTAAAAATTAAAATTTAGAATAAAGAAAAAGCAAAATAGATACACAATTTAAAAAAAAACTAATTTTAATCAATTAAATTTTTTTTATTAATTTTGTTTGTGTT
>JAYXIM010029558.1:0-32278 GCA_037575425.1 Anastrepha fraterculus | reverse complement strand
AATATGTTTTCTATCAGCTTTTAAACGCAATTTTTCAATCGATTTTTCATACAAATGTGGCACATAATTACGACGAAATGTACTTTGATCTGGAACTGATTGTAAACTGATTAAAGTTTTACTTAAATCCATATTGAATTCCGAAAGATTTGGCCCATGTTTCTTTTGCTGATTTGATATTAACAATTGGCTCATTTCACGTTCAGAATTCTTTTTTTTTTTCTTTGTTGAACATCCTTGTGTTTCACTGAATCAATGTGCTGTTTGAATTGAAATATTTTTTTCGCAGAAACCAAACAATTGCAATGTGAACAAAATAAAACTGATTTGTCCGACCGAAAAACATTGGGAAATTGGTTTTTCATACGCACAATAAATTCACCAGGCGTTTCTTTTCTATCTGTTGGCATCTTAACCCAATTTTCAATCAACCGATTACTTCAAATCTCATGCAATAACTGAGAAGAATACGATGGAACTTACTGCTTTTACTATGCATTTCATACTAACAAGTGACGCATAGCACTGGTCGTTGTGCTCTCTTCAGAAATCATATTAACCAATAATTGCGCCAAACTCATTTCGTGGAAATTTTCGAGTCCCATTTTTATAAACAAATTTGTCGCCTCATTGGAGAAAGCAAATAAAAAAATTTTGAAACAGATGGGCGCATAAAATGGTATAGATCTGTTCTTGAGACGAAAGTTTAGCTGCGAATTGTTGTGCTTTATGTTTTGGTTAGAAGAATGATTTACATTTCTTAAAATTACTCAAAAAATATGCAAACATGCATTTTAAATCGAAATATGCTTTTATGGACGAAACATGCAAAATATGCATGCAACATGCATTTGCATGACTATCACAGCTCTACTCATGAGCATCCGTAAATTAAACGCAGTGCACGCAAAGTTTTGAAGGACAAATCACTGATTTCGATAGTAAATTTCAACAACTTCAATGTCAAATTTGACAACTCTAGTTTTACCATATTTGCTAACTTAACTGCGCGGAATACCGTAGAAGAGGCTCAGTGTCTCAATCTAATAAATTCAGACTCACTTTGAAAAAGTTGCAAGATGTGGATATAAGGCTCAGAAACATACCATAAACGTGTTGGGCCGCAAATGTACTAAAAAGATACCTAAAACTAATAAGTCTATTTATATGTTTTATATTTGAGAATTTTCCTTTTATTAATTTTGATATTAACTTTTTCCATTTCACTTTTATTGCACGATCTTTTCGCACAGCCACTGTGCAATTTCCGCTTTACTCCCGCACCAGCAAGTCCATTATAGCCATACGGAAATACCCATACAAACGCACACATAATTGCTGCTCTATCACACACACACACACACACACAGTGCTTGGCCAATTGTCACATCGCGCCTCGACCAACGTGTCTAGCGACAAATTTAATGACTTACTTAAACTTCACGTGAAGTGGTGGCTCACGAAAGCGACTGAGTGCAACAGTCAAGCCAAGGGCCGCTCACCGCCAGTCGCATATGGAGGCATTCAACGGTGTATGGGCGACAATGGTTAGCTTATGGCTCACAAGCAAATTGGCTGCAAAAACAATAAAACGTTTATACCTACGACGATGTACGCGTATGAGCCGCGGTCGCTTGCTGCCGTCGCCGTCGCCGCCACCGCCTGCCTGATTATGTTGCACGTTAGCATTTTTTAATGACTTAATTTACGTTCGCAATAGGTTCCACCTTCATGCTGTTTATTATTTTTATTTTCTGCACGCAACGTCATCAGCACCAGCACCAGCACCAGCTCCACCAACACCTACGGCAACATTGCGGTGCAGGAGAGTCCGATAGCAATGCCGCCGGAAGATGCGACAACGCCAGCTGTGCCATCGGCTCCAGTGCATTTGCCTACTTATACGATGCACACTCACACACACATATACATACATATGTGTTTGTTTGCATGTATATGCATGCCTACGCCCTCAATCGCACAATCTATCGCTGCCACCGCTGAGCCAGCGTCATTTGTGCCATCGCTTTAGCGGCTCCTCAACTTCACAACAAATCGTTCGGTAAAATCTCAATCTTTCCCATTTCGTGTTGCATATTTTTCATTGTTGGTCTCATTTCGCTGTTGTCGGGTGTTTGGTTTCGCTTTCAGTGCCTTGGTACAGGTATGCCTGTATGTGTATGTGCATGTGTATGTATGTATGTATGTGTTACCTTCGGCTGCATATGCATGTGCGAATATTTTTAAACATTTTTAATGGTCACCTTAATTTTTTATGCGCGGTTTATTGTTAATTTAATTGCCCACTTTCTTGGCTGCTTTAAAAATCCAATAAATTGCAGGCTAACAAGAGGTTCCACTGATCTTAAAGCCATTGTTCATGTCTTCATCGCCCAGTCTGTGCTTTAATTTATTTCAGTTGATAAATTAACCAACTAATTGCATAAATAAAATTAAAAAAAAAAACACAGAAACTCAGGCTAGTGAGGACTTGATTGGTTTATGCGAAAAACGGCTGGATGACTAAATTATAAAGAGGCGGAGAAAATTCTGATAACGCGAAGTTGAAAAAAATTAAAGCTTCTAATTACCACAACGTGGCTTGTGTTGTCAAGTAAAGTTATGACTCTGTCTCAATTTTTTCTGGAAATCGTAGAAAATTAACATGAAGGCTTACTGGGCAAACAAGATAAGAGTCAGGACAAAATGATATCATATCTACATTTTGAACAGCTTTGATTATTATTATTGACACAACAGCTGAAGTTTTAAAAAATCTAACATCTACCCAGTAGTCTCTTACGGACATGATTTTGATTTCTTGCCCTTATAAAAACGAAAGTATTAATTTTTGAAAATTCTCTTCTTTTTTGTGTAATCTAACCATAGAGTTTTATAAATCTAAAAATGCAATTAAAATGTAGTTTAATAAAGGGTGGTTAAGTTTCAAGTTCCGGTGTTGATTTTGAATTAAATACAATCTTTTTAGGAAATTATTGTCAATTACGTATAAAATAAAATATTGGCCAAGTGGCCGCGGTCTCGGCGGCACACCTTCATCCAATGGTCCAAATTTTCGATGACGCTGAGGCATAATTGAGGTTCTATGCCGTTAATGTGCCGATTTATCTCATCCTTCAGCTCTTGAATTGTTGCTAGCTTATCGATGTACACCTTTTCTTTCAAATAACTCCAAAGAAAGAAGTCCAACGGTGTCGTTGACGCTTAGGTGTGGTTCACATTCAACATCGGTTCTTGAAATTCACCCTTTATATAAAGATAAACTAAAGTACTAACTCACTAAGCCCCAAGTGTCTGACAGAAACAATAGGGGAATTCAACAAAACTTACGAATTTCCCATTTGCCTAGCAAATATCAATAACCTTAAATTTTATAATTGTTTCGTTTTTATTTATGTGTTTGGTATAAACTAGTGTTTCGAAACGTTTATCATAAAGCAGTGATGATTGTATTAGTATTGTTTTACGAAATGGCTAAAAATCAACTAGCAGAGGATGAAATTCGACGTGCTCTTAATGAAAATGAGCTCTTTTTTGCGTGAGCTGAAAAGTTATGATGATAATTGCGCTGTTGACTATTGTTCTGAGAGTGAAAGTGACGAGACAGAACCAGCATTTGAAAACGAAGATGAACAATTATAAAATGAGAGTGATGATGTACCACTAAACGAATTCGTC
Source organism: Anastrepha fraterculus (assembly GCA_037575425.1). Lineage (NCBI taxonomy): Eukaryota > Metazoa > Arthropoda > Insecta > Diptera > Tephritidae > Anastrepha > Anastrepha fraterculus. The sequence continues at coordinate 28,579 of JAYXIM010029558.1, read as the reverse complement.
ACTATTAATACTTATAAAGGAAGGGATGGAACAACTTGAAAGTCAGAACCCGACAGACAATCTCAAACGCCTGAACACAAAATTATTCGCGGATGAATATCATTCAAACAATATCTACCCAGCAAACCTGATAAAATGTCATACAAATCTGGTGAATATGGTATACCATATCTTGGAAAAGAAGGCCAAACAGATCTGAAAATGTATAATATAATATAGTCAACCAGTTATGCGAACCAAACTTCCGAAGTTGGTTAGGTTAGATTTAGCCTGATTGGCAATAAGCCACGCATAGACCTTTTGCTCCCTAGCGATACCAGATGGAGACCGACTTCTATGAATACCGAAAGTAGACATCGTGTAGGATGTCAGCGCTTTTGGCTGGGAGCTCCGCTTTTGAGACGTCCTCTAGACCCTCAAACAATGGGGCTCGCAGGCATCTTAAACGCTTTTATATCCTCTCTGCATTTCCTGTATTTGTTCGTGTTAGCAATCCCTATTTTGTACGCAAGTGCAGCCAATAGATTATGACCTGTTAGCATACCTATGATAGTTCGGCAGTCCTTTCGTGAGAGCGTAAGTACGAATTGTCCTTATTTTGTTAAAAAGGTAGTCTAACAGCACCTTTTGCTATCTCTTCTCCTATTTCATTTCCCATAATGTCTTTGTGACCAGAGCTCGAATCATAACATTCGTGCACCGATCAACAACCATACGAAAGAAAATTACGCGACACGTCAATCGTATAAGCTGAATCGCATTGAAATAAACGAATGCAGACGGGTCGTAGTCTATTTTCAATTCACAATAGTTTTCGAGTTCCACATTGCTTTGGATCGTATTTTTGGGTCACAATAGATGTGGAACTGTCAAAACTGCTGAAGAACTATAAAATTGCAAATGAAATATAAATATAACAAATAAAATATAACCATGGATCCGACTTTTTTTTTATATGTGAGTTCCAGTGAAAGTGATGGAGAAGAAAAAATAGTGCGTAGGCAGCTAAGAGAAAAGAGCAATCCTTTGGCACTCCCAAACACAGCGTAAGTATGTAAATAGTTAATTATCCTAGCTCAATTACGAACTTTTCGTTGCAGGTTCCTTAAACGATTCCGCCTGACCAAAGAGGCCTTCGAATTTGTTCTAGGGGAAATAAATTTAACAAAATCAGACACCAAAGCGGTGCCTCCAGTGCTCAATTGGCAGCTACACTTTCACTTTTGGCTAGCGGTGGGTACCAACACAATGTTGGCAGCGACTATTTGATCGGTACGGGCCAGAGCACTGTTTCGAAGATAACATCCCACGTCCTGAAAGAAATGGAAAGGAAGTTATGCCAGCAGTTAATACGATTTGCGCCAGAAGATTCACTTAGCTGCAAGGAGTGGTTTGTGGGGCAGTACAAAATACCTGGAGGTAAATACAGACCACTTAAATTATATTTTTACTAATTATAGTAAATTTTTAGTTATAGGGTGCGTTGATGGCACTCGCATCGGCTTGCAAAAGCCTACAGCAAACGAGCACATGTTCTTCAATAGGAAAGGCTATCATAGCATCAACGCAATGGTAGTAAGTAGCTATTACAATATATTGCTTGAATAAATGTGATATTTGTTACAATCTTTTTACTAGGTATGTGACCACACCTACAAAAGTTTGGCAATCAATTGCCAATACGGTGGTGCAGCTCACGACTCCTTCATTTAGAAACATTCAGACCAGAGAAGTGTTTTGGAAGAACGATTTCAGGACAATAGGCAGGATAACTCATGGCTTTTAGGTATGTTCCCAATCCTTCAAATCTTTGCAACGTGTATTCCACTGATTTTTTTACTTTGTAACAGGGGGTCTGGCTACCCCCTTGAACCATGGTGCATAACCCCTTATAGAAACGCTTTGGATGGTTCAAGTGAATGATATTCACTCCAAGGCAAGATGCATTATTGAAAGAAGCATTGGAATTCTAAAAGGGCGCAGGAGAATTTTACGATATGGCAAGAGAGGACGATGCCATCCTACAAAAGAGGCAAGATTTGCTAACGTATGTGCTGCATTACACAACGTCTGCATTAAATTTAAAATTAACTACAATCCTCAGAATTATGACTCTGACCATTTACTTGAAATCGACGCCGGTGAAGCAAATCATCTCACTACAATAGGCCAAACAAAAAGAGACCAAATAAGATATTCCTTACTAAATTTTTCTCGAAATTAAAAATATATGTACACATACATATGCCTTTGTACTATACTTAAAGTGAAATAAAAAGATATGCAAATTAATTTTTTATTTATTTTTATCACATACTTTATTCATCACATAAAAATGTTCGTTAGTCGTAAATACTTAAATACTAAAGAATACAAAAGTAAATCACATAAAATCCAAAACCTTATAAAATAAAAAAAAACTCCAATGAATACTTAAAACTAAAATATAAAATAACAGGTACTTATTTCCCTAAGCTGTCGCATAGGGCTTCTAATTGCAGTCTCTTAATTTCAAGGTCAATCTCGCGCGTTGCTTGCTGGATGCGATGTTTCTCCTCTTTTATTGCCAGCATTCTCTCTTGCGCTAGCACCAGTCTGTCCAATTTTGAGTCCAAGCTGCTTTGGAATTCATGCATAGATTTAAAATTTTCTTGGAGCAACGCCAGCTTCTCGTCACTTCCACTCGGTGTTCTGCTTCGCGGAGTTTTGGTGCAGATAGGAGTGTAGGCCTGGTAAGGAGCTGTGACAAGAGTTTGCCTCCTCCTCATTGCATTCACTGCCACTGATGTTGTGTGGTGTTCGCGCACTTGGGAAACTTCCAAATGCTGGAAAATTTTGGATTCCCTCTACACAAGCCTCAAGTCCAGCTGCTTCGATTAGTATCTCCTCTCTGGCAGTAATCACCTTTTCGGTAAAAGGTCCTCCACCAGTCCGCTGTTTAGAAGCCTTTTTGAAAGAAAGCTTTCTTTTTGCCTGATACTTCTGATCAGCAAAAACCTATAAAACCCAAGAATAGTAATAAGTTTTCAAAGTATTGTATATCATTTATATATACACCTTCCTCCACATCTTGGCATCTTTAACTGGGGGCCCAATAGCATTCAATTTCGTTGCCAGCTCCTCCCACAGTCCACCTGTCGTATATCTGCCTTGCGCGTTGGTTTTTTGCCAAGCCGGGGTTGGTGGCAATAAACTCCGCCATCAGATCTTTTTGGGTGGGGTTGAGTTTATTAAAATTCGTCCTATAATAAATTTATTATAAAAACCATATTTAATTATATATTTTTACAATTTACTTACATCTTTGCTTTAATTTGGTCGTTTACGAGCGGCTGTCGGTGTTCGAATGACAGTACGATCAATCGAGTCCGTTCAGCACTCGTTCACAATTATCATGATACGAAAGAAGGTACGTTCACGTACGCCATACTCCGAAATATGCATTTCTCAGTGACGAGTGGTACGTTTCCGAATGTGATGATTCGAGCCCAGGTACCCAACAGATGTGCAGCCTACTGTTTGCGGCTAGCCTTTCTATGGCTTCCCTGCTCCGTCGAACATTTTTGGACTTAACAAAATATGAGCTTATTGCTTTTTGTGGAGTTCTTTCTTGTTCTTGTGTAGGCTAGCTCCGCGGCTTTCCCCACAGCAAAAACTTCCGCTTGGCAAATACTGCTGTGGTCTGGCAGCTTGATAGGCTGCCTTATCCCTAGTTTTGAGCAGTAAATACCCGCTCCCACTCCGTCTAAAGTTTTAGAGCCGTCTGTGTAGATGTGAAAAGTTCTAAGGCCAGGCTTCATGCCTTTGTGCCATCCCTCCTCTTCAATTGTAGTGCGAAACCTTCTCTCCCAACTAAAATACGGAGTCATATAGTCTGTGCCACCTGAGCTCCACTTTCCTCTTGAGCTGTGAATACTGCAGGCGAATACTCCAGCAGCCGCTAATCTCCTCGCAGATTTCGCTGCCAGGTTTTCCGCCATAAGCAGTTCATTTGCTGCAAGTAACCATAATAGCGGCGACAGTACCCCACCTTGCGGAGTGCCTCTGCATGCATATTTGGTGACGCTCGCATCGTTCCATTCCGCTCTTATCTTACTGCTAGCTAATACTCGTAGCTCCCTTATCCATAGATAAATCGCGGGTTGCACATTAAGTGACTTTATGCTATTTAAAATAGAATCTTTCGTCACGTTGTTAAAGGCCCCGATCTAACTCTTGGTAATTATTTTACTAGGCTGAAAGTTGCACAATTTTTGATACAAAATGTACTCACAGTTGTAGGAATATTGAGAAAAAATAAAGCTTGCACACCACCAAATTTTTGAACCTAACAAAAAAAGGAGACATCGAATCACATTAATACCTGCCTTTACTTTTTAGAAAAATATCGAAAATAAATCGTGTAGTAATTTTCTTGTGTACTATGCATGATTCAGAAGAAACAGATGTGAGGAACAAAAATAAATCTACAGTAAATTTGTACTATAACACAGTGCGACATCAAAAATCAAACCGCACCGGACCTTTTTTTTTCTGAAAATATACCTATTCAATAGCAAAACCCTCGCTGGGTTTTTAAAAGTTAGCTCGATTTTTTTTTTATTGCGTTTTGAAGTTTTCTATTTTCATGAGATTTTGGAGTTTTACCTGTACGCTAAATTTGACTTATAAATCGACCTTTGTTTGATTTAATCGATTTATTTTGTCATAGCTTGATGCAGAAATTTCGTACATGTACAAATAAACTTATTTTGAGAAGAACCTATATCTCAATACGCAATTTTGAATACCAAAATTTCGAAAAATTGTATGTTTTTACCATTTTTTACTGTAATTATGAAAATAATTTTATACGTAACCACCCGTTATACACATTTTCAGATTTTTCTATTTTTGCTAGTATTTTTTCCAGATACGGTTTTCCAATGAATATTGGATGTAACAAAATGTGATCGTGAGTAGTGATAAGCAAGATTGGTCTCACAAGACTTTTAGCCTGTTAAGTACATAGAAAAGTGGCTCGCACACATTCCAAAATGAAAAGTATTAAGAAGGTTGTAGTCTGTCTTATCAGGAAATGTTTGTTTTAGAAATTCCAAAATTTGTTCCCAACGATTTTACCTGTTCTAAGATCGCAGCAGTCTTGCGAGATCAGGTTCGTGCATAACAACTCCTAAAACACATTTGACGCGCTAAATATTTTCCATAGTTAAATTCTTTTAAATATTTTATACTATCAGTAAAAATAATAAAAAACCGAAAATAAAAAATATACTTATAAGTTACACTTTTAAAAATAGCACTTATTTCTATAAAAATACATGGAGGGTTAAATTAATTTGATTTGAAATATTTTTTTGTGAACAATACGGTTTTTGTTAACATATTTGAATTTATTAATTTCATTTACGTGAATTTTTTATGAATTAAGAAAATAAAAAATGTACAATTGTCCTGCAAATATTAACGTTTTCTGCTATTGTTGTGGACGTTTCACGTCTCTAAGGTTTTAGTACGTAAAAATTCTTTATTTTAATAAAAAAAAAAAAATTATAAGAATTCAAGTCTATATTCTTTTTACTTAATCTATTTAACATTTTTACCTACAGAGTTTTTAGATATTTAAAAAAAAATTTAAAGCAGAGTATAAAAAAACTATTTTTATGAAGAAAAATCTTGTTAAAAATTTATTTTTTTAGAAAATAACAAACTTAAAGTTCAGTTTTATGTTTTTATCTTATAAATGACTTTTTTAGTACATTTTGCAACATTTTTGCTAGAAGAAATAGTGAGAAATTTTAATTATTTTCATAATTACAGTAAAAAATGGTAAAAACATACAATTTTTCGAAATTTTGGTATTCAAAATTGCGTATTGAGATATAGGTTCTTCTCAAATTAAGTTTATTTGTACATGTACGAAATTTCTGCATCAAGCTATGACAAAATAAATCGATTAAATCAAACAAAGGTCGATTTATAAGTCAAATTTAGCGTACAGGTAAAACTCCAAAATCTCATGAAAATAGAAAACTTTAAAACGCAATAAAAAAAAAAATCGAGCTAACTTTTAAAAACCCAGCGAGGGTTTTGCTATTGAATAGGTATATTTTCAGAAAAAAAAGGTCCGGTGTGGTTTGATTTTGATGACCCCAAAATTGTCGCACAGTGTAATCTACTAGGAGGGTTTAGACACCCCGTGGACTAGATGGTTCATGAATATTTAGTTCGGCGATAAACAAAGAGATAGCAGTTTGCATTTTTTCAAAATATTATAGATGCTGTTGGCATAACCAAGCTAATTTTACGGAAAAATTTAAATTGTAATGAAACAAAAAAATCACAGAAGAAACCTTTTCTACGAAAAATTGCAGTCCTATCTTCTTCCAAGCATACGTTTACAGGCATATAAAACTATTTCTGATTTCCTTACCCGTTGTTCGACGTTCAATTTCCAGCTAAGCTTGGAGATCTGAACTACCCTTAATTACTTTGCACTGGGTGAAAGTGAGAGAGTTTGCCCATTAATATTTAGTAGGGTAAAAACTGGTACCTTGTATCTGGTGCTAAAAAGTATGAGTTCGAGTTTACGCAGGTTCAAACTTAAGCCACAACCTCTCGCCCAAGAGTTAAGCTCGCCTAACGCCCTTTGGATGATCCTATTGATTGTACAAAGACACAGTCCTGACGGAATTAACACCACATCATCATGGTATGCCACCGCTTTTACCCCATCTCTGTTAGTTTTATTAAGATTTTGCGTCTGACACATAACCAGAGAAGTGGAGATAATACTCCTGCCTGTGGAGAGCCCCTATAGGCCCTCTGAGTTATGTTGATATTACCCATATTAGCTTTGATGATCCTGGTTTCTGGCATAGAGATGACCCATTTACTAACGCAATTGTCCATCCCTTAGTCTATCAATGCCCGTTGGATGGCATCAGTACTACGCACCCATAAAAGAAAAAGTGTCACGCGGACAGAAGGAGCAGAAAGCAGCTTTTAACTAAAGACAAAAATAAATTTGCATTTTTTATTCTACTATACAACTGAATTCACACCGAGTGGAACGTGGCCACTGGAATTTATTTATCTTCTGAAAAACATACGCACGAATCCTAAATTTAATTAAATAAATTTAAAAAAGGAAAAATCATCTGAGACCAATCAAAATCAATAGCAAACATTTCCAACCCAACAGCATAAAATTAAAACAGTTTACGAACAGAGAAAACAAAAAACCAATTGCAAGTCTATCAGGCATGAAAACAAAAGTGAAAATCCATACAAGTAACCACAGCAGCAATGGACCCAAAAACGCTTAGCCACAATGCGGGGCAGCCACCATATTTGGACGCAAATTTATGCCAAAGACGTCTTAGCAATTTACACCTTTTACAACGCCGCAGCCAGCAAGAAAACGAGTGGGGCTAACAACTACAACAACTAACTCAACTCAAATGCCCAAAAGGTAATACCTACTTATGTGACTAAGTGTACGAGTATCGTGGAGGGGAGAAAAGTGAAACGAAATGAACTTCACACAATCGAGTTGAATTGGCTAAGAAGAGACAATTGCATGTTTTTCGTGCTAAATAACAAATTCGCACATCAAAAGTGAAGCAGAAGTCTCTATCAGTGGAAGATAAACAGCACTTTGTAGATACCAGTTGGTGCACAAAAACAAAAAAAAGAAAAAAAACAAACACGAAAAAAAACTCAATAGTCAAGGATGCGCGCACAGCGCAAAATCCGAGTGTGGAATGTGCCCCAAATGGGCAAAATGGCATGAGTGCGAACAAATAAGTGTCTAAGTGCATGTGCGTGTGTGTGTGTGTGTGTGTGTGTGTGTGTGGGTATACGTAGATGGCTGTGATGATGGCATGAATCCCTTTTGGAATTCACTTATTGTCACCTCAAAAGCGAAGGTGCTAAATAAACGAATACACGGACGGACGGACGCCAAGCACATCACAGACTGGCAAAAATCAACAGCAGCTGCTGCTGCTGCTGCTGCTCAAACCACCAAATCGTGCGGCATAAGGGGTGAGCAAATCCGAAATATCTTAATCTGCGCAACACCTTTTTGTGGACGACGAATACCACAGACCGACCGACCGCATGTCGGGCAGCAGAACGCAGGCGCAGAGGTCTTACGCAGCTTACGGGTTGACTGACGATTTTGTAGCTGGGCAAGCTTTTTGATAAAAACGCCGATTAGAAGTCCATAAAGTGACAGGAACATGAAAATTTTGTGTCCACGCACGCTCCTTAAGCGCTGACCGCTAGACAGACAGACAAGCAGTCGAACAGACAACGACACAGACGGACAGTCGGACAAACTGATCACACCCAAATGTGGTGCGTGAGCGGTGAACGCACCGTTGCACTAAACAAAGTGGATGGACTGCCGTTGAACGCGGTTAGAAGCACGCAACGTACGCTGCCAAGGCAAGTGTGAAAGCTCCCAAGTGCCGCTGCTGTTGCTGCAGTTGTCAACATTAATGATGCCTCAAAATTTCGTGTGGCAACAACACAACCGCAATGCAATGAAATGAAATGTGAAGTTATAAGCCAAACTCAACACCTCGTTAGTCGCGCAACGACGAAAAACAAGACGAAAAAAATGCACGCGGATACCTTTTCTTCAGATTTGCACGACAAAAATATAATCGCTTTTACCATCAAAAGGCGACATTGAATTGAATTGGATTGGATTGGGCTGGATTAAGCGCTACGGCCAAACAAGTAGACAAACAGACAAAAAACCAAAATGAAATAAAAAGAGAAGAGTTGATAAAAAAAAAATGAAAAAATGTGGCTACACCGTATGGGGATCATAGCCCAAGAACGGTGGCAAAGTGTCAGTACAAAGAGCAGTGAAAAAACGACAGCACCAGTGGACAGCGACCAAATCCAACAAGCAGCGAGGCAGGCGAATTCAGCAGATCCGTTTGGGCAAATGCACAGCGCACCGTCTACCTACTCACACATGTATGTATGTATGTACCCACGTGTGTATGTGTGCGCATATGCGCAGTGCAATGCATTGGCAAGATCGCGCAAATCACAGACTGCGTATTGTTCTCTACTTTTGGACTTTGCCATTATCAAGGGAAGAGGCACAATTGCAGCTACACACATAGGCACACACACACATGCACCGTGGCAGTACACCCAATGTCACTGCATCTCAGTTGTGGTGCTTCTGCCTGGATTCGCACTAGATAAGCGCACAAGCGCACAAGCGAATAAGCGACAATGCGACATTGCCTCATTTCGAATGCACAAATTGTTCTGTGCGCGCCTGCGTACACACAGTTAATCTGCGCTTTAAACTTCAATCATCACGTCTTCGGCTTAAAGCCACCCTGCATCAAAAGCGTTCTCCCATCGGCCTTACTCCTCGTACTCTTCTCGTCCATCCAGCCATTCCAAACATCCATTGGTTCGCAGGCTGTGGGTTTAGTAGCCGGATTGCATTGACTTCTCATTGACTTTGTTCGGTGGTTAAGGAGCTCCAAAGTACACGCGCGCTAAAATTATTGAATATATTGAATGCGTGTTCACAAGGCTCGTCATACTGTCTGCCGCCGTTCTTGTCATGCGACACACAACTACGCATACGCAGGCATTCAAGTTGAGCGACAATGGATATCTGAAAAGTGTTGCAATAAGCGAACCCGTTTGGTGTTACACAGCGTTGGCTTAGCCACTGCCTCCGACAATTTGTACCTACTTTTGCTTTTACGCGCGAATCCTGGTATGCCTTGCGCCCGGCCGCTGGCGCACATTTGACTGATGGAAAGTGACACGTTCATGTTTTGTGTCACTTTGAGTCGACTTGAAGTATTGTGACAAACGTGCTACACTGGCCAGTTACAAGCTACTGAACTTTGTGCTAGCCAAGCTCGGTTTATTTCAAGTGTGGCTTCTGTTCGAAAAGTGCCCGATTTTTCTTATTTAAATGAAATAGGCTTAAGATGTTGTCAAAATCAGCGGTGTCTAATAATGTGGGTATGGTGGAGAATTATATCTATACAGGGTTACCGCGCAAGCTAGATATTTGAGGATAATACTTTTAAAATCCACAATCGACCAGATATTCACAATACGCCAAATCTAGGAAAAGATCCATGAAAGGAGAATCGACCTACACCACCTTTTTGTCGATTTCAAACCTGCATTCGACGGCACGAAAAGGAGTTGCCTGTATGCCGCTATGTCTGAATTTGGTATCCCCGCAAAACTAATATGGCTATGCAAAATGACGTTGCGCAATACCAAGACCGCCTTCCGAATTGGGAAGGACCTCTCAGAGCTGTTTGATATTAAACGAGGTTTCACACAGGGTGACTCCCTGTCAGGTGTCATGTGTCTGCTGGAAGAGGTTGTGCGAGCGGCAGAACTTATCGCTAAGGCAGCATTTCTTATATTGACATCATCGGCCTTAACAACCGCGCTGTTAGTTCTGCCTTCTCCAAACTGGATAAAGAAGCAAAGCGAATGTGTCTGCTGTTGAACGAGGACAAAACGAAGTTTCTTCTGCCATCAAACAACCAGTCGGCGCACTCACACATCGGCCCCCAAGTCGCTGTTGACTGTTATGATTTCGAGGTTGTAAAAGAAAGAACCAGCATTAAAACCGATAACAATGCCAGCCTTGAAAGACCGATAACAATGTCAGCACGAAGAATTTCTTTCGCCTTTGGACTAAGTAGGCAACTGAGTAGTAAAAAACTCTATAAAGCTGTCATCATGTCCGTCTTAACATAATCTGTCTTAACGCGAAAGCTTGGACGATGACAATATCCGATGAGGCGTCACTTGGAGTGTTTGAGAGAAAGATTCGGCGGACGATTTTTGAACCTCTGCACGTTGATGACGGTGAATATCGCAGACATAGACACAGCGCAGCGAATAAAGATCCAGCGGGTTAATTCCACTAAAAATATGCACTTATTTATGCATTTTTTTAGAAAGATGATTCATGTAAATTTATTTATCCAATTAGTATACTGTAAACTCATATTTCAAAAATATTTTCAAAAATTTTCATAAGAAAATATACAAAATTGAGCCGTTGACAGCAGATCTACGCAGACGTCTCGAAAAAAAGGCAATTTGCCGTGGACAGTTTTTCTCAGCATTGGATCATCTGAAATCAAAAAATCAAAGAGTTTTCATTAGGTAATCAATTGTCCGAGGTAACCCTGTCGAGTTTTTATTAAAAAAAATTTTTTTTTCAATTTTTTTTAACATTTGTAGAAGAGGCGGCCGCCGTAGCCGAATGGGTTGGTGCGTGATTACCATTCGGAATTCACCGAGAGGTCGTTGGTTCGAATCTCGGTGAAAGCAAAATTAATAAAAAACATTTTTCTAATAGCGGTCGCCCCTCGGCAGGCAATGGCAAACCTCCGAGTGTATTTCTGCCATGAAAAAGCTCCTCATAAAAATATCTGCCGTTCGGAGTCGGCTTGAAACTGTAGGTCCCTCCATTTGTGGAACAACATCTAGACGCACACCACAAATAGGAGGAGGAGCTCGGCCAAACACCTAACAGAAGTGTAAGCGCCAATTATTTATTTTTTTTTTATTTTTTTAGAAGTGCGATTTTTAGACGATAAATCGCATAATATTGTTTATTGTAAAATAAATGAAAATTGAAAAAAAGAAAAAACCTCCCACCGTTACCTCGGTAATTATGTAGAGAAAGTGTGTACAAAATTTCAGGAAGATCGATCGAGTAGATTCAGAGAAAAAGTGTCCACCGACTTGAAAAGCGTCGTTTTCCAGAAAATCGATTTAAAGTTCGACCATAGCAAGTAGCCGAGTCTGAGCGGCCAATAACAATAATGCTCTAACTTTGTGAGTTTTGCACCGATTGACTTAAAATTTGGACACAACATTCTTATGTACATTCATTTTCTCAAATAAACCAAAATCGATTTTTTTTTACCCTAAAAACCCAACAACCCCCATCCCCCCCCTTAATGTCAGTGCAGTGGGCCGATCTTTTTCTGTTTTAAGTTAAAGAGTATGCCGAAATTTGCCGTGACAGATGAGATCTAATTGCACGAAGACCGGCCATACCTAATCGAGACTATTGCAAGACATCAGGACGACTCTTGTCGTAATCACTCGGGCGTCGATCATATCAGTACAATATGCATCATCATCCAACAATCTACCGAGCTCAACACTACCCAATACATGAACTTTATCGGCTATGTTAAATGTGTTTGATGTGCTTAGGAGAGACGCGATATGGGTCGGAAGAAATCAATAGAAATCAATATAATTTACAAATATACACTCTAACGCTTTCTATATTGATAACGGCCCTCTTGGTGATGTGGAGGACTTTGCGTATCGAGGTAGCACTATAAGCCAGAACGGGCACCATGACGGATGTACATATCATAAATATCCGCCTGAGCAAAGCAAAGCGGGCTTACGCTTCGCTTTCGCGAGTATGGAAGTCATCCACAATCAATCGAACAACTAAACTGAAAACATGTAACCCTTGTATAAAAATAGTACTCATTTACGGGTGCGAGACGTGGCACACAACAAGAGCCATTATACACAAGACGCAATGTTCCGTCAATTGCTGATTTCGGCGAAGAATGACAATTTTCTGGTCGAGAACAATTTTCAATCAAATACTATGGGAAATCACGAAGCGAAAAGGCACACATTAAGAAGGGATGCAAACAATACTGAACAGTCAGCTTTGGAATGGAGTCCGATCGGTGGTACGAGCAGAAGGCGACCAAAAACTATGTACGTCATAATGAAACATCCAAAGCGTTTAGCGAATTACATACGATACATGGCTCGTAATAGAGAGGGCTGAAAATGTTATGTAGATAGGCTATGTTCCTAATTTTATAATGCAAATTATTATGTAATTAGAACACGCCAATAATAAAATTTTCGCCAAGACCTGGAAATTAAAAATGCAAACCAAATTAATCAAAAATTATTCAAGCAATAACTTCCTTAAATATCCGACTTACCTGGCGGGACGACTGAGCCAGCCTATCAAGCTACCAGACCAGAGCAGTCATTTCCAAGCGGAAATTTTTCCTGTGGGAAAGCCGCGGAGCTAGCCTACACAAAAACAAGAAAGAACTCAACAATTAATATATACGTGGACAGTCAAGCAGCAATAAAAGCTATAAGCTCATATTGTATTAAGTCCAAAAATGTGCGACGGAGCAGGGAGGCCATAGAAAGGCTAGCCGCAAACAGTAGGCTGCATATCTATTGGGTACCAGGTCACAAACGCATTATGGGGAACGAAATAGTAGATGAGATAGTAAAAAGTGATGTTAGACTACCATTTGAACCAAAGAACGACAAACGAAAATCGCTAATACAACCAAGTGGACGACTAGTATACAACCAACGACGCAGTATACAACCAAATGGACGACTAAATGAAAAAGCGAAGGTGAACTCATTTAACCACATGCAAAACAACAAAAGTTATGTGTAGAACTAACGACAAAAACTGACTCAATTCGTACGTACGCTCTCGCGAAAGGAATGCAGAACTATCATAGGTATGCTAACAGGTCTAATCTATTGGCTGCACTTGCGTACGAGATAGGGATTGCTAACACGGACAAATGCAGAAAATACAGAGAGGATGTTGAGTAAACTTTAGAACACCTTCTTTGCATTTGTCCGCCATTATTAAAAACGCGTTTAAAATGCCTGGGAGCCCCATTGTTTGAGGGTCTAGAGGACGTCTCAAAAGCGGATCTCCCAGCTCTGCTTAGATTCGCCAAAAGCGTTGACATCCTACATGATGTCTACTTTAGGTATTCATAGAGGTCGGTATGCATCTGGTATCGCTAGGGACCAAAAGGTCTATGCGTGGCTTAATGCCAACCAGGCTAACCTATCCCGGCGGGATATATAATTGACGCGTTCATTCTTTCTTAGATATTTGGCCGATCTCCTCCTCCAATTTGTGATTTGTGTCTTGCTTTTGTGTCATAAATGGAGGGGCCAACAAGTTTATGCTGTCTCCGCGATCGTTTTCTATGCTTTTTTCATGGTAGAAATACACTCAGACATTTAGTATTGTCTGTCGAGGGGCGACCGCTATTAGTTCACGCACGCCATGGATTTCGAACGCGCGCCGTACCGAATGATAGTCATGCACAAATCTAAAATTGCATAATCTTTCATTATGATTCGATTACCACACATATTTTTCAATTTACACAACTTGAAACCTGCTTCTAAAATTTGAAAACAGACTCACCTCTCTACCCGTTCACAAACAGCGTTCCCATCAACTCAGAAATCAAAAGGAGAAAATGGAGCTGGATTGACCAAACGCTTCGAAAATGGCGTACGAGTGGAAGCCACAAGGGAAAAGAGCGCGTGGTCGATCAATGATTACGTGGTGCGAACGGAACGTTCTGAGAGCTAAATTTTTGGTACTTGGAATCAAATAAGGAGTTTTGCATATGACAGAAGATCTTCGATAAGGCTAGTATCCGCCATATGCTCTTACTAGGAGCGGAACATTTTTAAATTTGTACACGAATTTCGAACTATTGAACTACTACTATAAATAAATATAACTTTAAAATTTGTCGCAACTTTTGGCAGAAAACGTCTGAAAGGTTTTGTAATAAGAGGTGTTATTTTGATATTCATTTATTTTTTAATATAAATGATCGGATGTTTATTTCATCATAAAGAGGAAGGTATGCCGTTGATAGTGATAGAAATTTTCCATAACCGAATTGCAAAGTGGCTGCCCTATGACCTCGATAGCCTCAAGAATTTCATCTTTGTGGTCTTAAATCGACCCTGGGCTGTTGGCGTACAGGGTTTGATTGAAAAGTAATGAGCCTTCCCGCGCGGAGCGTCTGCCAAGCGATCAACCGAATCGGCTGGTGGGGGAAAATGATCGTTGGACCTTCTCCTTCCACTAGAAATCGGTCCCAGTTCGCTGGCAACAGCGGTGCAGTCAACATCGCTCCGCGCGTGAAAGCTGTTTTAAAAGAGTGTTAGGATTGTGCAGTGGCGAAAATGCAGCGTTCGTTGGAGCAACGTTACTCGATCAAATTTTGCGTAAAGCTAAACAAAACGAGTACCGAAACCATTGGGCTACTCAAGGAGGCTTACGGAGACCAATCTCTGTCCAGTGCCCAGGTAAAACGGTGGCACAATTCGTTCAAAGAATGCCGGAAGGACGACGAAGACGAACAGCGATCTGGAAGGCCTTCGACGACGCAAACAGACGAAGATGTGAACCGGGTTCGTGAACTTTTGAACATTGACCGCCGAGCTAGTCTACGTGAAATCAGTGAAGAGTTAAATTTAACTTATTACAATGTGCGGGAAATCGTGACCGGAAAACTTGAAATGCGCAAAGTGTGTGCCAAATTGGTTCCAAAGGTTTTGACTGATGAACAAAAGCAATTGCGTGTAGAAAAGAGTCGTGAAGTATTGGAAAGTGACGAACAGGATAATACTTCCCCACCCTCCCTACAGTCCAGACCAGTCCCCTCCGGACTTCTTCTTGTTCCCGCGCCTGAAAAGAAAGCTGAAGGGGATGCGTTTCGACTCCATCGAGGCGATCCAAAAAACTGTGACAGCCGAATTGAACGCGATTCCGGCGGATGAGTTTAAAAAATGTTTCCTGCAGTGGAAGGACCGCTACCAGTGGTGTGTTGACGCTCAAGGGTCCTATTTTGAAGAATATTAGTTGTATAAGCCAAAAGGTTTAATAAAACTGCTTAAAAAAAATAAGGCTCATTATTTTTCAATCAAACCCTGTAATATCGTTCTTGAACCGCACAGACTGTATATAGTCAGGCTGTAATTAACCATTAAACAAGTAGGTAACGAGAATGTGGCAACAAAATGGTGCGGAAGCGATTGTTGGATTTTGGATGAATCACAACTTCAAGAAATAAAGGTGATATTTGAACTCAAAATCGCTTTTGCTGAAATCTTTCTTGTATAATATCAGGTCAGTCCATAAGTTTGTGTTTTGTTTGTTTTACCCATAATTTCACTTTTGTACGATTTTTGCATACAAAAAATTATTCGTGGAATATAACGGAACTATTTGTATTTTCTTTGATATATTGTGCATTCAACAAGTGATTTTAATCACGGATAGAAGCACGTGTTCTTAAAAAATAAAATGGAATCTTCGAACGCGTATAAGAGGCATATTTTGTATTTTTTTTATAAAAGTGGTAAAAATACAACAACTGCTGCTGCAGAAATAAACACTGCTCACGGAGAAGATACCGTGAGTGTAAGGACTGCGCAAAAGTGGTTTTCGAAATTCCGAAGTGGTAACTGCGACGTGGAGGATGCCCCACGCGCTGGTCGTCCTGAAGTCTTTAACTCCGACGCCTTGCTCGAACTCGTGAAAGCTGAACCAAATTTGACAGTCGAAATGATAGCTCAGCGGTTAAACTCATCGCATGGAACAGTTCATAGGCACCTGGTTCAGTTGGGAAAGGTTTCAAAGCTGGAAAAATGGTTTCCGCATAGACTTTCCGTCGCCAACCTTCATTAGAGAGTGAATGTGAGTTCTCAGTTGCTGCAACGGCTTGAAAATGAAAGTTTTTTGAACCGTATCGTTACTGGTGCTGAAAAATGGGTCCTTTGCAATAATTCTGTTCGCAAACGCCAATGGTTAGATAAAGATGAAACACCAGAACCGACCCCTAGAGATGGCCTTCATCCCAAGAAGATTCTCCTGTCTATTCGGTAGGATATGACCGGTATTGTTTATTATGAACTTCTGGAACCAAACCGGACGATAACTGCAGATTATTATTCCCATCAGCTATCAAACCTGAATGAGGCACTTAACAAAAATCGACAGTCTTTAGTGAATAGACGCAAAGTTTTGTTTCAGCACGACAACGCAAGACCTCATACCGCAAGGCAAACATTAGGCAAGCTGAACGAGCTCGGATGGGAGCTAGTGACGCATCCACCATACTCTCCGGAAATCGCTCCTTGTGATTATCACCTTTCCGTGGACTTCAATCCCATATGAGTAACAAGAACTACTCAAAACTACCTCAAAAGAAGCTATAAAAAGGGCTTCGATATCCCTATATAGCGTATTTTGTCTCCAGGGACCAAACATTTTTTGAGCAGGGAATTAAAAATTTGCCTAAACGTTAGCAAGACAATGTAAATAATGGGGGAAAATATATTATTGATTAAACATCTTTTTTATTAATTTTAAAACCTCATTTAAAAAGCGCACGAACTTATGGACTGAGCTGATAGTTTACGTTGATTATTATTTTTTTTTGTGACTTGAAAAGAAATAAAGGCGATATTTGAACTAAAACTCGGCTTTGTTGAAAACTTTTTTTACAATTTGAAGGCAACTTTTGTCAGAAAACGCCAATATAAAATTAAGTTTAAAATTTTAAGCTTACGCTCACTTCATCTTTAACTTAAAACGAGAGATAAAATGTATTTTTAGTCAACTATAACAGATTTCAAATGCTGTTCATTTAAAAACAAGGCCTTAATCGATAAGACTAGCTTTTAAATTGTCTTTAACTATGTGCCTTTGCCTTTAATAGATTTGAAAATTTCTCAGAATGCTTCATTGAATTAAAAATTTTATTTTACTTTCATATCTGAGCATATTTTTAGACCATTCGGTGGTCTTTATACGCAGGCTCGAGGGTCTAAATGGTAAAGAGCAAAAATAAAAGTTTAGACCAAAGAGATTAACATTACTTTCAAGTAACGCACCTTAATTTCAGTTGTCGATAATTCCACAAATGTTTACATTTTTCTAGTAAGGGACTCCATTTTTATTACGCTTTTGCAAAAATTGGCAAATATACGCCTTTGACTACGTAGATATGTGAGAATTTGCTGTCTATCCATAGTATAAAATTTGCAAATGTATCCATCGCAAAACATTTAGAAGTAATCGAAGAGGATACGCAATTGAAAAGGAATGAAACAAACAATCGCACACTTATTTCATTTGAAGCCAACAACAGCAAAAGTAAACCAATAAAAATTGAAATTGTCATAGTCGTTATCGTTGCTGTTGCTGTGGCTGCGGCTGCTGTTGTTGCTGTTGTTGCCATTGTCATTGCCATTCTCATTGTCGCATCCGTACTGTTAAATGGCAAATCCGACGGCGACAGCAAAGGCAATGGCGGCGACAGATAAAAATTCGAGTCGAAATTGAATGGAATCAATTTGCTTCCAAATCATTGAACAAATTGAAAAGGTTCAAGTGTTCAATGTGCACACGCATGCTTGCCCGCACATGCCACATGTATTTGGAATACTTACATATGGATATGAGTACATAAAATACAAACAAAAAATATACAATAATATATACACATATGCAAGATAAATATGTACATAGATATGTGTGTGCATGTAAATCTGCAACGGAATTCCAGCGCGCCATTTGAAAAGGTTCCGCAAAGCTGCGAAGCTTGCGTTTGTGCTTGTGTTTGTTGGTGTGTGAGCCGATGAACCGACGCACAGCTGGTAGGCGAACAAACAATCAACGACGACAGCGCTGCGCCCGCAATGTATATGAATGTGTGTGTATGTACACACAAATGCCGCCTTCTCTCTCCCAAAGTCATTACCCCAACCGACGCCGCTGCCAGTAACCATACACACACACGAACTCAATTTGCTGTAAAATAAATAAGCAATTGTTGGACGGGTGACGATGACGATGTTGATGGTGCACACACACACACACAAATGGCTAGCGAAACGGAAACCGGAAGCGAGACAGAGCGTTATTGATCCCTTTTTTCTGAGCTCATCCGGTATTTGGTATTTCGGGGGTGGCTTTGATGAAATTCACCCAGCAGAATGGAGCGTGCGTGATTATGTTTACTCAGCCATCTTGATTGGCAATGATATAAAATAAATACGATGGGTTGAGAGACGATCTGAAAGCGGGGATTGATGCGGAAGCCAATGGAGAATGGAGTAGTAGAGGAGAGGTCGCGTATAGTACGCTCTCTGTGTGTGTGTGTGTGTGTGTGTTTGCGCGTAAGTGCGAGGGTGTTTGGCTTTTGTGTATCGAGAATGGCAAAGTACTGTGTCAATGGTTATATAAAATCGCCAAGACGATTAAGTTGTGAATTGAGTAAATGGAAAAGCTGCGAAGGGGATGGGAAATGGGCAAAAGTGCCGGCGGTAATGCCATCAAATTGGATTATGTATTTCCTTGGTCTCTGCATGCGCTCTAGGCGGATGCTTTCAATCGATGGAAAAGTTATTTTTATGCTTACAAAAAAAAGTCCATATAAAAATTGCTTTATGCTTTTTACATAAGCCACAGTCAAATACTGAGGCAATAACTATGAAAATAATGATAATATTTGCATAGTAGGCTAATATTTTTGGCTGCTACAAACACACAAATGTGCGAGGTGTGGCTGTTAAATTATGGGACTGATGGGATAAGATATATGACAGCCCAGGCATGTGGCCCCTTTGGGCAAGGAATCATATTTGTCCATTGAGATGCAGAGGCGGAAAAATGAAAAAGAACGGAAATAATCAAAGAAATAAATATAGAACAAATAGGATAAAAATAATAAGGAATATAGGTTGGCAAAAGAGGATAAGTTTGTTCCTTAGTAAATAACTTAATTGCAACACAAAAGAGCTGAGGAATTCCTATTAATCAAACTTTGTTAGGGGGAAGAAGGAAGAAGAGGCTTTGGTTTGTGGGATGATGATCAAACGGTGACTGATGACTGACATTGCGTTAACCGCTTCAAGCTGCTAATGAAATTCAACAGGTGTCTGATACTTAAATCCGCCATACCCGCAGAAGGGAGTCTTCCAAGAAGAGGAGGAAGGATTGGTTTAGTGACCACACCATCCGACGCAGTTGACGACAGTCGCTATAAGTGCGAATGCATTTTGAACCCTACCTTACGCACCACAAAAACAAACAAAAAACAACAAAAAAATACCAGTAGGTATAGCAAAAAAGTAGAAGCCCTGAATCTTAGCCCAATGAGAACAGGGTTGCTGAGGAGAAGTTGCAAAAATGATTCTACCTCATCCTCCAGACGACTTCTGCAGAAAAAAAATTGAGATAATCCAGAATCTCACCGCATGGATACCTAACAGACAATACCCGGCAAGGACATCTATCAAATTCAGGAGCTGTGGCTTTGTCAGCCTCGGAAGCTCCTTCAAGCGCCCCCGATCTACCCATGGCCAGAAGGATCTAGCGCCTTTGGAACTAGCCCACGACAGTCACTGACAGCCCACGTTGCTCACTGAGCCGACGCGAGCCCCATCTTTTCATGAGCAACCCCAGGTTCTCAAGTGAACGTCAAGCCTCTCATTTTGCGGCGAAATCGTCTCAAGAGTTCCCTGTCTGGCCAGCTCATTAGCTTAGCAGCTTGCTTTTATGCCACTGTGACCGGGGATCCAAATGCGCCTAATATGGAAGTATTCGGACGTAGGCGAGAGAGAACTCAGGCCTTCGCCGACTACTTTTGAAGGCACATATAACGAGCCCAAAGCCTTAATTGGCACCTGGCTAAGATAAAAAGACCGAAGTTGGCGCTTACAGCCTTTTTGGGTGTTTGGCTCTGCTCCTCCTCCTATTTGAGGCGGCGTGCTTCTTCATGTTGTTCCACAAATGCACAGACCTACAGTTTTAAGCCGACTCCGAACGGCAGATATTTTTTATGAGGACCTTTTCACGACAAAAATTCAGTCGGAGCTTTGAAACTGCCTGCCGAATGGCGGCCGCTATTAAAAACCGTTTTTTCAATCATTTTGGTGTTTCGTGCACGGTGAATGGAACCTACACACTCCCGCATGATAGTCAGGCACTAAGCCATTCGGCTACGGCGCCGCCTTTTTGATTTCAAAGTTATTCAAAATGATGTTGGTAGCTTTTTATATCTACTCTGTCAGAATGCGTCACTCTTTCTCTTATATAGCTTCGATTGTCTCTCATGTTGTTCCTATGAATGCAGATCTCATCTTGGGAAAGCAGACAGAAGTCGCTTGGCGCTTAAACTTTTCTTTGGGCGATTGAGGCGCATACTCCAATACTGTAAGACCATACCTCGATAGAACTCCCTTGCCAGTAAAGCGGGATGAGCCATTGATTTGGTAAAGAACCCATGTTTTGTCCTTCCATAATTCCAGTTCATTCACGAGTTCGGCTAACATAAGAACATAGTCGTTTTGACCATTTCAGTTCAGTTTCAGCAGCGGATTTTCCAGATTCCATTTCAAATTAATTAGTTTTCTATTAAGGTCAAGGAAACCTTACATTTGCACAAAACATGGAGCGGTTTATTGCGTCTGTTACTGGGTTAACGGATGATTGGCTCATGGGCATTCCCCATTGCTCACATACGGGTCGTTGATAATAAAATCGCAAATCAGCGAAATCGCTCTTATTCTGGAACTTTTAGGTTGACTGTCGGCCTAAGAAATTAGGTATTCAACCAAGTCTGGAGTTAACCGGAATAGTTTTTGAAACTCCCCTGTAGACAATTGATAAAATGTGGGCTCTGGGAGCAAACGTCGTATCCACTCTTTGAGGGCTGAGTATCTCTGCTCCACGCGATAAGGCATAAGCAAAAAAGTCAAAGGACACATGCGCGCTTTTTGTTTAATAACTTTTTGATAACTAATTTCACAGTTTTAATCAAAACCACTAATTCCTATTTTCTCGTTCGAGAAATTGTTGTCGTTCAGTTTGCGATAATCTGCATGTTAACCCAACAGCTAATTTTATACAATATTATCGATTTTCGTTATGAAATGAGTTACCGAATAGCAAAATCGTTAAAGTTGTGGTTAAGAATGCGAATATCGTTAAAATGTGTTAGTGAATTGCACTACTGATTTGTTTACAGCAGCCAGTATGCCATTAGGCCCATATGAGATTCCTCTATGAGTTCGTTAGTCTCGTTATCTAATGGCTACACCTCGTATACACATTTGCAAACGTATATTTTTTTATATTATTTTGAAAGGGTAATTCATAGCATCAAATTCAAAGGCACGTACAATTTCCTCTTTTAAGAAAAGAAAATAAGAATAATTTTTCTGTACTGGCGTCAGATTGCGGCACAACAATGGAAATGGAAGTAATTTGTCATTTTCGCATTATAAACCATTTATGAGGCGTAGTAAACCTGATAACGGCAGTTGTAGATGGGCTCAATTGAACTGAACGTATAAAAAAGGGTAATAATAGCTAGTACTTCTTAGAATAAATTTAAAGGGTATCAAGAATATTCTTCCAACTATATATTAACATAAAATTTACTATACAACTACATTCTGACTAAATTCTGACTAGACAGTATGCAACTTTAGTGAGATTTTTTGAGTATATGAAAATTTTGTATAAAGTGTCAAATTTTTAGTGATATTCTTTGTATTTTGTATCCTATGAAGCAATAATTAAATGTAATGTAAAATATCTAACTTTCCCCCTGAATCAGCCATCTTGAGCGACTTAATAAATCTGTGATGCCCTCATGGAAAAGCTACTTTTTATTTCAAGGCAAATTCTAAAGAAAAAGTACAGAAAATCGTAAAAATTAACACTTTTGCTAAAAAAGTTAGCAGGTTACGGTTTTCGTTGTGCCAGAAAACGTGAGCAAAAGAGAGAATTTAGTTTGTTCCAAACCGCGTTTTTCTGTTGGCCACCGTCTCAGGCTTCTCGCACTGATGTATTTCGGCCTCTCGCTTTCTTCATTCTGATAATATGTCTGTCTTCGTTTCTGAGCTCCCGGGAGCGATCCCACGTGACTGGCGTTGCGCCTGATCACAGCATGGCCCTATAGGCAGCATCCTTTCTTTCGGCGGCAGCGTGACATTTCTCGCCGTACCAGGTGTTTCTTCGGGCGCGCAGAAATCCGATTTCCTCTACGGTGGCGGTACAAAAAGAACGAGAAATGTTAGTTCATTATTCCTGCATGCCCGATTGTTGAGCAGTACCCTCTGAGAACAGGAGTGATAGTCGAGTAGCGAATCTTCTGTATGTCTCTTGCGAGTGCAGCTTTTCGATGTCGAACATTCTTTGCGTAGGTAGATGTACTTTTTTTGCTGCAGAGAGGCGTGTGCCCAGCTTGGCTGAAATAAGGTAGTGATCCAAGTCGATGTTGGGTCCTCGGATCGTACGTACATCTAAAACACTAGAAGCATGTCTTCCATCTATCACAACATGATCGATCTGGTTTCACGCTTTTCGCTGGAATCTGGTGCTGCAGTCTACCATATTTCGAGCCCCGGGCGAAGTCGATCGGCCTCCGTCCGTTACCGGATGTTTCGTTGTGCAGGCTGCATTTTCCGATTATGGGACCAAAAACTCCTGAGCACCACTCACTTGGAAATGGCCAGGACGAGCAGCTCACAACTTCCGGGCTCCACCCAAGTATCCTCTGAGTAGCTTCCGAACATCCGTTTGAGAGCGAGCTAATGTGAAAAGGCGAAGTATTCCAGGATATATTGATGTGCGCTGGGTTTGGGACCCGCCGCGTAAAAATCTTTCCCCAATAAAAATTACAACAAAGCCTCGGATGAAAATTAATAATTCGTTTATGCATTCTCCCAATTAAAATCACTTTATTCGCCTTTCAATTTTTCGCTTTTATATGAGTCCATTGATATTTTGCTGTCAGAGTGTCCAATTTCATTTAAAAATAGTTCACATAGTGAGTTCAATTTCTGTAACGGCTTCTGACTTATTAAGTGGTCCCGATATTTTTGTACGAGTACCCATATATTATAAGGATATTATGTCGCAAAATTTTCGATATAATTACTACAAAAAAAATATACATTTTGAGAGTGTCAGTTATTTGTTCTCAATCAGAATTCCGCTCTATAAAAAAGTTGTGGTTTTGCAAAGCGATTTTTGACTCTTTTATAAGCAAATCAAAAAAAACTGAATAGCTGTATTTTTATCAAATATTACCAATCACAAAAAAAAAAACATTTCTACTTATTCTTGTACAAGAGAAATTGCATTTGGAGCTACCTTTTTATTGCATCACGGTAAAAGTACAGGGTGCGCCATTTTTTTTGTCGGTATGTAAACACTGAATAACTTTGTCATTTACCAACTGATCGACTTGAAAATGCATATTTTCGATACGTCAATTCAGTACAATATCAACCATGGATCACTTTACACCGAAACAACGCGCTGAAATAGTGACGCAATACATCGAAAATAGTCGCTCTATTGTTCTAACTCAACGCACATCCCGCAAAAAGTATGGCGACAAACAGGCACCGTTTGACACTACTATTCGTCGTTTGCTGTCGAATTTTTTGAGCACGGGTCAGTAGGAGATCGTCAACATGCCGTTCATCATCGATCAAGACGTTCCAATGAACTTGTTGAAGCAGTGAGAGAGAGCATTGCCCAGGAGTCAACAGTGTCGTACCGTTGTCGCGCTCAGCATTTTGGTGTCAGTGACATCACAATGCGGCGCATTTTAAAGGATGATTGAAATTTATTTCCGTATAAAGTGCAATTGACACAAAGAATACATGCCGACAGACCATTCGCGTCGCTTGGAATATGGGCAAACAGTCGTCGAATGATTGACACTGAACCCAATTTTTGGAAGCAATTTTTAATGACTGACGAGGCACATTTTAACCTCTCTGGCAGGGTGAATAAGCAAAATTGCCGCATTTGGGGAACTGAGAATCCGCACGAGATCCATGAAACGCCATTGCATGACCCATTGGGCGATATTTTACCGAGAAAATGAAACGGTCGATGGAAACCGATATCGATGGATGTTGGCTCATTATGCCTGCCCACAAATGCGTAGAAAGGTTTAGACGGTTACTGGTTTCAACAAGAGGGTGCGCCATACCACACTGCGAATGCAACAATTGAATTTCGGTAACGAAAATTTCCGGGATGTCTAGTGTCAAAAAGACTTAACCCCCCCGGAATTATTTTTGTGGGGTTGTCTGAAAAGTAAGTAAGCCGCAGGCTATTGACCAGCTTAAGGCAAACATACGTGCCGAAATCGACGATATAAAACCCGAAATGCTTGACAAGGTTTGTGATTGCTAATAAAGGTGGCCACTTGATTGATATTGTATTTCACAAATAGTTTTAGTAAATTGTAAATAACCAAACCAAATAAAAATACCTGAGAAATTTTGAGTAATATGGTTTAAAAAAGTACCTCCAATCTGATCACTAGAGTGTCCCAAAAAAAGTGTTTTTTTAACGCATACCCTCTTATTTTGTTTGAATGGTCTCAAAACATCTAAAAATAAAGTTTCGTCTATTTAGAATCACGGCAACCCGTGCCGAGTTGCGCGGAAACCTAACGGTATTTGTATAGTACGGCGCGCGCGAACTGTCGGATTGATTGCGTGTAAATACTTGTTTGTTTTATTAGTAATCGCGTTTTTTTTGTGTAGCCAACATGTCAGTGGAGTTCCAAAAAAAAGATATTTTTAATAGGGGACGTAAAACATCAAATTACCGGTTCTAAACTTCCCTCTAACGGGCAAGTACTGGCAGCTTTGTTCTATAATATTCGTGAAGTGAACTTAAGTGTCAATGAAAGTACAAATCTCATAATTCGTGAGTGTATTATTTATTGGGAAAAGGCACGTATACCGACCAGATCAATATCTAACTGTGTTAAGAAACTAGTTAACTTACACCAAGTTTGGAGAGAAATCGAAAAAAACTCAAGAAGTGTTTAAACAGCGTCGACAGAAATTTGTTTCAAACTTAAACAATTTGTTTGCCATTGCACATGCCAATGCTCTTCAATCGATTAAAATAAATGAAGATAAGATCTTCTTGCAGCGCCAAAGGGAACCAGGTCGGCCCGGTCACTTAGCCGGAGTGGACAAAAAACTAACAAAAAAAGTGGAAAAGACGCGCCTTAGAATCATCGAGGAGGAAAAGCGACGTGCTAAAATTTTTTCATCCTTAGCACCATCAGCATCATCTTGCGAACCACCACTAGAAAAGTCATCTTCTGATTCTGAAATAATAGAACTAGAAGAAAATAGGCCCAGCGCAAGAGAAGCCTTCTCTCAGCCCGATAAAACTTCTATGCGAAAAATATCATAACTCCCAAGTTAGTTGCCGCATTAGACAGGTGTTAGTTAAGTGTGAGGGATTCTGTCTTTATAATTGAAGCTACTATTGGGGCTCTGGGGCACAATACGGATGAATTCCCGATAAGAAAGTCCTCCATCAATAGAGTTCGTACGGAAATGCGAAAATAACGGGCTGAAGCTATAAAAATTGATTTTTAAAACAAGGTCACGGACACGGTAACTGTCCACTGGGACGGAAAACTGTTGCCAGCTCTAGATTCACGTAAAAGTAAAGAAGAACGCCTACCGGTAGTTATTACGTACGATAATAAAGAACAAATTATTGCTGTTCCTAAATCGACAGGAAGGGAACAGGCAGACGCAGTTTGGGATGCTATTACGAACTAGAACCTTGAAGACAAAGCGCAGATTCTCTGTTGTGATACTACTGCTTCTAACACAGGCCGCATAAATGGAGCATGTGTGCTTCTCGAACAAAAACTGGGTAAAGAAGTGCTTATTTTTGCTTGCCGTCATCACGTTTACGAATTAGTACTTAAAGGCGTGTTTGAAGCGAAAATCAGTCAAGTAACTACAAGCCCAAACATCCCATTATTCAAGAAATTCCGAGAAAACTGGAAAAATATCGATCCCGAGAAAAAACAAAGCTGTACAGAAAAGCTATCTTGTTTCAATGTTTCGGAAATCGGCAAGCTGCCAGAATTCTACAAAACTGAATTAACCAAAGAAATCGTTGGAGATGACTATCGCGAATTAATTGAGCTTTCAATTATATTTCTTGGTGGAGATTCAGAGTAGAAATATAAGATATCGTTACTTAGCTCTCAATTCAGAATTTCAAACAAGGATAAGGCAGCTCTGTTGGACGTATGTCTGTTCATCATGACATCCTACGTAAAACCCTGGCTCCAATGTATTTTAGCAGTAAAGGCGCCGTATCCAGATTTGTGTATTTTGAAGGCCATGAAAAATTACGAGACAATAGAAAATAAAGCATTTCAAAAGCAGCTTTGCAGAAGTTTTGCCAGCATTTGTGGTATTTGACAGATGAAGTATCTATTCTGGCTTTATTTGATGATGATGTCGATCTATAAACTAAAGTAAAAATGATTGCTAACTTAACTAGAGAAAACCCAACAGCCCACAATAAACGTTCCATTGCATCCAAAGAAGAACTCTGTGGCCCACTTTTTGGTACGTTAATTAAGCTTTGATTTTATTCTATGACTAAGTTTGCTAATAGGTATAATTGATAACTGATCTATCTGTTTTAATTTCAGAGAGAAACATTGATTACTTCGTCTCTGTCAAAAGCAAGTTCCTGTTTAATCGACTCCAGATTGCCGACAGTTTTCTGAACGGTTAAGTTAATGCAAGACTTCCATGGTTTGATCACTGTTCAAGAGGAGCAAAAACAATTTTTATTACGTTGCGTACAAGAACACAGACAGGTAGGTATATCCCGACTGTAAAAAGCAAACTTTGAAAAGAAAATTCGATGATTGATGTCCCTTTTATAATAAAAAGAAAATAAATACGAAAAATGTGTATTATTTTTATTTATTTAATTAATCTAAAAATTCAATTAAACTTTTCTCTATTGTGAGCCTATAGCTTTCATAGTAACTTTTAAACTTAAAGTTTGACTTCAAGTCGGCATGGGTTAATGACATCCGATCTCAATAATATTTTATATTAAAGTTTTTAGAGTCAAATGGAAAAAAATAAAGGGTGTGCGTATTGAAATTCCGATAAAAAAATTCCCCCTTGTAGACTGGGACACCCTACTGATCACCCTTTATTTAAAATTTGTAAGCATACAATCACTCCGTCATTTACTCATACTCATACGTATATAGATATGTACACCTGTCAGTCATGCATTGACCCATTGCACCATTAAATTTAATACCAATTTGAAGGTGTTTCCAGCCACTAACAAAACGTTCGTAAACTTAATCAGTGCCTAAATTTACATACCAAATTCATGTTTTACAATTCAATTTCTGGTATTTTTACGATTAATCGAAGGCTTTAAAATTAATTTTACGCCATTAAATTTTTGTAGTAAGACAAATGCCCATCGGCTGAGCTGGCGTTTGTGTGACTCCGCCTGGTTGGTAGACTAATTTTCAGTCCAAAACAAAGGCAATAAAAGGAAACCCATTTCGAAAAGTGTGTCAAATAACAAGTATCTGCACCATCAAATCTTCAAACTTGACTTGGAGTATAAGGAATGAGATGAGGCAGACACAATCGAAGCCACTCCCCTGAATTGCGCATCATCGCATTTATTGCGCATGTATAAGTAGCCTTATATAAGCGACTGTGTGTATGTGTGTGTGCGCGCGTATATCATGTTACATTTTAAAATACATAAAATCAAAATTTAAGTATTGAAAAAGAGATTTCATACCGAGTGTTGAAAACAATTTCGGTTAATTTGAGCTTATCG
>JAYXIM010029526.1:0-13060 GCA_037575425.1 Anastrepha fraterculus | reverse complement strand
CATATTTAGGGGTTCATATTTAGGTTCAGATCACATAAACTACAACTTAGGTATTTTGTACTAATAAAGTTATGACTCAGAGCGTACTTTATACAAGGCATAGAACATAAAACTAAGATTGCTGAGAACTTTTATTGTTCCACCATTCTCAAATAGTGAACTCATTTATTGTCAACTATAGTAGACAGCACATATGAGCGAAAACTGTAAATGGCACTAATTTATTGTGCCAGATACGTACAGATATCTGAGCGTAAGTTTGATCACATTTCCCAATGTAGCTGTATAATACTAATCTGCAGCCTGGGTATCTTCTAAATAAAAGCTGTAACCTTTAATTTTTGTACAAATTGATCAATAAAAAAGAAAGCCGGAATACTTTTTAAAAAAATAACCCTTGCGCAGTCAGTTGGTTCAGGTAGTCCTTATTTTTTGTCAGTTGGATCAAAATATGGAACTTTAAAATAGAGGTGTTTAATAACTTAAATATCTAAATTTTTAGTTTCCAATTTTCTGCTTTTCGTTTTTTACGGTGCTGATGTATACTATGATATTTATTTACTTGCTTTTAATTCATGCACTTAGTTAATTGTTGCCTTTTATTGTTTCAAACTGTTTCTTAATTTAGTTTACTTTGATTTAATTGATTGTCTACTTTTTAATAATTTAATTGTTTGCTTCGAACTCTTACACCTACCACGTACGATCAATTCTGATGTCTACACTGAACGACTAATGAAATTAAACAATGCAGTTGAAGAAAAGCGGACTATCAAGGCCACACACATCTTTGGCCACTCTGCAAAAATTATTGAAGCTTGCTTGGGGTGTTTTGCCACTTCCACCATATAGTCCTGACCTTGCACCAGCTGATTACTTTTTGCTTCGATCTTTACAAAACTCCTTCAATGGTAAAAATTTCAATAATAATGATGATGTCAAATCGTACCTGATTCAGTTTCTGCTAATAAAAACCAGAAGTTTTATGAACGTGGGATTATGATGCTACCTGAAAGATGGCAAAAGGTCATTGATTAAAACTGGCAATATTTTACAGAATAAAGTTATTTAGTTCCATGGGAAAATTGTCTTTGATTTTGTAAAAAAATTCGCCGTTAATGAGTTGCCAAATTAAAAATAAATTACTATAGTCATTAGTGAGAAAATTGTATAATTTTATGTACTCATGGTAGGTTGGTAAGTAGGTAGGGTGGCTTTCGTAATGACACCTTACATAGACTAGTCTTAGATTCATTGTGATACCATTCGAACTTTGTCTTACATTATGGGCTCCTTTTTAAACCATTCTGTTGCTTTTATAAACTAGCACAGCTTCGTTAGTTTGAGGTGCGCTATAACCGCTACATCTTTTAAGAATGCACTACCAAGAGTGCGAAGTATCCTTCTGGCTAAGCCTTCAGACTCATATACATAGGAGGTACCTGATTGTTTCCTCTTCTTCCGTGTTATGACAGCTTCAACAAAAATCGTAGCATGGAAGTCCCAACCCCCTGGAGTGGTTACCTATTAAACAAAGTCCAGTTAATACATCTTTCATGTTCCATGTAACTTCTCTATTAAATCTCAACAGGCTTTTGAGCGACCGCTGTTCCATTTCGGCCATATCTGTTGCTTTACAAGTGGCTATGAGCATAGGTACCAACGTTTTATCGAATTGGATATCAAGAATTGTACCAATTCGAGCACTTTCATCTGTTTTGCCGTCTCCTGCTATATTCCTATGGCCTGACCCCCAGGTAGTAGTATTGGGATACGTCATTTGAAAGTTTAAAACACTCTCCGACTGTTTTTAACGAGTGCGTTTTGATTATTGCTCCGTTTCTCTGATTAAATGAAGAACTCCTTTGGGAATTATACTCGTTTTTAACGACATAGGTAAGTCCCTCTTTTATGGCAGTGACTTCTGCTTGAGATACATTGCAATGATCAGGTAGGCGAATTGATTGGCTAATACGAAGTTTAACAGAGTAAGTCCCTCTGCATACTTTGTTATCTAATTTTGAGCTATCTGTATAGATGATTATATCATTTTTGTTAACAATAAGACAGTTATCCTATTCCGCCGTGATAAAGGATTTATTCGAGTTAATGTCCTTGGTCTTACAGAAATCCGTTGTACCAAGAACACAAAAGAATTTCTCTAAAATTTACAAGTGCCCTATACGGTTCATTCTGAGTAGATCGATTTCCCCTTAACCTACAATGATGGGCATAGCCAACATACGGTGATCGGGCCAGAAGTGAATATTACATGTGTTATGGTGAGGGTTAAAACTAGATGATTTAAAAATGCTTATATACGACTTCGACTTCCCAACATCTTTGAATCTAAATCGTAGGTTAAGGGGTTAATCTGAAGCCGACTTGGTAGTTTTTTACTGACTGAATTGCTCTATAAGTAATAATTTGAACATTAATAAGTCGGCCGCAGATGCAAAGACTGACCATCCTTGGGCATATTCCATAGTTCCATTTTTTATATATGTCTTATCTAAAGCCTGCCATCACACTAGTAGACTATAGATTAGAATTGATCGTTATCGTGGTGTAAAGCCAATGTATAACAAAACTTAATCCCATTAACTTTTTGCAAGAATAGAGTGCTATTGTAGCTCTCCTTACACTATCTTCGACATCAGACTTATGCACTCATGCATACACTTATGAACAACAAAAAGTGTGACTAAAAGGCAGTAGTTTTATGCACTGCTAGCAAGATGAATAAATAAATAAAATGGAAATTCAAGCTAAAGAAGTGTTTCTATTTCTATTTCTTCGTAAATAAAAAAATTTAAATATAGGCATACTGAAAACACGTAGGGTTTTTTTGGTTGAACTTTTTCTTTTATAATTTAATTTTAGAACTTTGGATCTCATTGAAACATTTTTTTTGTGAATTTTGCTTGTATTTTAGCCTTAAATTTGCTCTTTCAACTCAGCAATGTGCATTTACTCACCTTGCATTTATGAAGATTACTCATATCGCACTTAATCGCAATATAAAGTGACCAGCGAAAACTTTCTCTAACCTGGTAACCGCAATTCATTCACTTAAATTTGCATTCAACCACAAATCTGTCGCCCCGCACAACAGGTACTACACAAATACGCTCGATTGCGCTTCGATAAAAGTCAATTTTGTCTTTAGTGCCTATTAACTCCTTCATTAGCTGATTGGAAATAAATGAGTGTAGGCAGTCATTAAAAAATTTTATTACCTCCATATTTAACTCAACTGAACATTTCGATTGGTCATAATTTCGCGAAATTCGAGCTAAGCACAAGTTTTTATAGCTTTTAGCCAAATTTTTGCTAAACTGGATCTTCTTTCTGAATTAAGCAAATATTAAAATTCCAAACTGCCATAATCGGAGAATATGAAGGTTTGCACAAGCAAGAAATTATTATTCATTTTAAATTAGATCACTTAAAGCTCGCAAACAATTCACCACAAAATGAGAGAAGCAGAAAACAAATTTGATTTGCAAGTAATATTAAAAATTCGCATGAAGCGGCAAGTGTAAAATGTTTTGTGTTTTTTCATATTATATAATATTTTGCAGAATGATGGTTGGATAATTAATTTCTCACTCACAGAAGTATAAAAAATTAATTTATATAAATGTTACTTTGAAGAGCTTCTATCAAGGCGAGTTCATGCAAGGTAATATCGCCCGAAGAGTTGACAAGTGAAATAGTACAAATTACCTCAATATACCTCAATTACCTCGTGTAATCGTAATCTTTTACTAATATTTGAAATTCGTATACTTGTATGGAGGCAAGGGGATGGGCTCTCCTCTCTCCTCTTTAATATTGCCATTGAAAAGGTTATCAGAGACTCTGACACAAAGGGAACTATTTTATTTAAATCGGTTCAATTGCTGACTTATGCGGACGACATAGACATAATCGCATCCTCGCTGCCGAGTTTGAAAGAAGACTTCGCAAGTATTGATAGAGCAGCAAAATGTATGGATTTAGAAATAAACGAACCCAAAACCAAAGCGCTAGTTTCAACTACATCGGACTCTGTCAGACACAATGTGGGTCAAATACTAAAAATCGGCGAGGTAGCGAAGGAATTATAATACCTTGGGGTAATCATTAATCAAGACAACAAAATTTCTGCAGAAATCGGCCACAGAATCCTTATGGCCAACCGCTGCTATTTTTCGCTGTGTCAACACCTAAAGAGTCGCCTGCTAGACAGAAAAATAAAGATTTCACTGTATCGCTCAACAACATATAATTTCCATCTTGCTAAAAAGTAGTGAAACGTGGACACTTAAGGGGGGCTAGGGTTTTTAGGGTAAAAAAAAATCGATTTTGGTTTATTTGAGAAAATGAATGTATATAATCTCAAGAATGTTGTGTCCAAATTTTAAGTCAATCGGTGCAAAACTCACAAAGTTAGAGCATTATAACCGCTGGCCGCTCCGACTCGGCTACCTGCTATAGAAAACTTTAAATCGATTTTCTGGAAAACGACGTTTTTCAAGTCGGTGGACACTTTTTCTCTGAATCTACTCCACCGATCTTCCTGAAATTTTGTACACACTTTCTCTACATAATTACCGAGGTCACCCTGGGAGGTTTTTTTCAATTTTTATTTATTTTACAATAAACAATATTATGCGATTTATCGTCTAAAAATCGCACTTCTACTTCAAATGTTAAAAAAATTAAAAAAAAAATTTTTCTTAATAAAACCTCGACAGGGTTACCTCGGACAATTGATTACCTAATGAAAATTCTTTGATTTTTTGATTTCAGATCCAATGCTGAGAAAAACTGTCCACGGCAAATTGCCTTTTTTTCGAGACGTCTGTCCTGCTGTCAATGGCTCAATTTTGTATATTTTCTTGTGAAAATTTTTGAAAATATTTTTGAAATATGAGTTTACAGTATACTAATTGGATGAATAAATTTACATGACAAAGCCAATCATGACCTCGAAACATTTTATGCGCACCCATCTGTGATAACCACAGTCATGATCAACAGATTGCCATGGGCTGGTCATATATTGCGGGCTAACACGGACTACCCTCCTCAGCAAATTCTCTTCGGTAAATGCAGACAGAGAAGAAGGGCCCGCCCGCCGCTTAGATGGATAGACGGCGTAGAAGAAGACGCAAGCTTATAGGGATTTCGGGCATGGAAGGCACAGAAACGAAACCGAGACAATTGGAGGTATGTATATGCTACAGCAGGCGAAGACCCGACCAGGGTTGTCCAGTCAATAGTGATGATGACGATACTTGTATGGAATAATTCGGTTAATTTTCCTTTTAGTAATA
Organism: Anastrepha fraterculus; assembly: GCA_037575425.1. Taxonomy (NCBI): domain Eukaryota; kingdom Metazoa; phylum Arthropoda; class Insecta; order Diptera; family Tephritidae; genus Anastrepha; species Anastrepha fraterculus. The sequence continues at coordinate 7,736 of JAYXIM010029526.1, read as the reverse complement.
AATATGGAGAATTTTCAAATGAAAGCAAGCTGCACGCATAGGCTACCAAATTTACTATACCTATAAAATTTTCTTGTTTTAATGTCTTTTAAGAAACCGCTTGAGATTAGCGTTGGTATATATGTACTTATGTAGTCCAGCCATAAGTTCTGTTACAAGTTAAGTCCGTTATATACATATATGAAATTATAATGCCTTTTTTAATAAATTTAGTTTTATTTAATCATGTAAATATTGAAAACAAAATCTTTAATTTTCATTAGAAATTGTCACCATTTGATTTTACATAAGCCTTCAAGCGATTAGGCCATTCAGCTATTGCAGCACGCATGGTTTTCATGATATTGACGTCGCTGCTCAAACCCAAGATTGTTTGAGACTCTCCAAATTTCTGTAAGGACTTCGATAGGCCCTATTCTCCAATTATCGCCACAAACTGTAGTTACATGGGTTCAGATTTGGACTTCTAGACGGCCATTCTTCTGCGTCTATGAATCCAGGAATATTGTTTTTTAAGCCACTGTTGGGTGGTTTTCGCCTTATGGGTTGAAGCGCAATCTTGCTGGAAGATCCAACGCTTTGCATTGAAGAGAGTACTGCTCAACTGCTTCACCACACCTTCTAAGACATCCTTCCGGTACACTTTTTCCCCGGTCTTAACACCTTTTTCGTAGAAATGAAGAGAGGTAACTTCTTTACAAACCATTACGGAAGCTGGATGGTGGACACCCTGAACACTTGGAACAACATTTTTTGCGTCTTTAGGAGTTTTAGCGTAGATTTTGTCATTTTGCTTATTAAAAACTTCTTCAACAGTGAAATTTTTTTCTTCTGGGAAAAGAATGTTTTCATGGTCGTTGATTGCACTTCGCTAACTGATGACCAGTTCAGCGATTGAAGGCTTTCATGTGGAGATCATTTCTAATTAGTTTTGACGTGGATCTGGTCGATACATTCATTTCCCTGGAAATGAGTTTTTGCTTTCTAAGGGGATTTTTGATAATTCTTTCTCGAACGGTTTTTATAGCTGCACTGGTTCGAATCAAGCGCGAATGACCACTACTTTTCTTGTCTGTCACTTCAGAATTTTGAGAAAAACGATTGATCGTTAGGTAAGCACACATTCTTGAAGTATTAAGTTTTTTCAGCAATTCGTAAATCTCACTTGCACTTTTACCACACTTCGTAATGCAATCACTGCAATGCGATTTTCCTTAGCTCTCCACGCGAAAAAAACTGAGTATAGTTTATAAGTAGACAATGCATACGAACAAAAGCAAAAATAACGGAATTTTTACACATTCTCGCCGTATGCATTGTAAATTTTGTTACATAATTTATAGTAAGACTAAATATATGTTTGCTGCTGGCTTGATGGGCTGGCTAGACAAGGAACTATTGAGACGGTTTTGTCACAAAATGAGAAGATTAGGGTTCCCTGAAGAACGTGCAAGGACGCGAGATCTTACTGGTCACGGGTAGTTCGGGGACGCTCGAGGGAACTTCTAAGGCTAACAAAGCCACATTTCTCGAGTTTGGTGGGTATTCTTACCGGACATTGTCCGTTAGGTGTCCACTTGGGATTGTCTCAAGTCCGTTCTGCAGAAGCTGTCTTGAAGACGAGGTGAATCATCTCAACACCTTCTTCTCACCAGCCCTATTCGCATCGGGCAAAGATTTAGACATCTGGGCTCTCACTTTCTCGTTACAGCTGCGGATATTACGGGTTTAAATATCACACATCTGGTGAAGTTCATCAGTAGCTTGATGCGGCTAATTACGAACGTAAATCAGCCAACGTCGGCGTCCTTGTAAGTCCATTGTCATCATCCCCTAATCCCAAGGCTCCTTCTTCCTTCCCTTCTCCTTTCTCATTTATACTGTTTGGCATTACAATGGACGAGTTTTGAATATTTGTCCAAGTGGGCCCCAACCAAGGACAGCCATTTAACCTAACCTAAACTAAGTACTTAACCGATGACCTAAAAGAGATATGACTATTATACAGTAATGTCAGTTTGGAACCAAATACAATACCATGGTACTTCATTTCAATCACAGATTGAAAGCCAGAGTCCAAAATATTTTAAGATTTATGCAAAGTTTTGATATACTTTCTGTAAGTTAAATGATAGCGTTTATTGATTTAAGCGTCAACTGACACAGCACCATTCATGGGCTCTATTTATGTTGGATTGCAGGTTGACTGAGTCGCGTTGCAAATATTTTTAGGTAATGACGTGTAACAGGAAATTGGCAATTTGAAGCGTGTGCTAATATCACTAATGAAAAGATCAAAAAGCAGAGATCCGAGGATGTTAGCTTGAGGGACGCCTGAATACACGTTCAATGGTGTTGAAACAACGTTCCCAACAGCTACAAAGCAGCGCCTATCAGTTAAGTAGCATTTGATCCAGAACAAGAATGTTGAATGAAAACCAAAACAGGTCAATTTCAGCAAAAGCAAACGATGTGATACTTTGTTCAAAGCTTTCAAGAAGTGAAACTAGTACGTCAATAAGTTTTGGGGTTCAGAAAATTTTTCTACATATGAACGTCTTGAAGTTTCATTTCAATTTGTCAATTCATTCTTTGTTTACAAGCCAATTAGTATCGACGTGTCACAGTATTTTCTACAATGGAAAAAATCAGATATCGTGCAATGAATGAATTTGAATTTTTGGAAGGTTTAACAGCAAAGGAAATGTTCGCTCGAATGTTGAGAGTGTATAAGTACTTTTGGCTATCAGTTGGTTGGTTGGTTTAAGGGTGACCCCGCATCGGAGTGCCACATAGACCGCAAGTTGGGTCCGTTGTGTTGCCCTAGAGCTCATTATTTTAAATGATTTCCCCACCTAACCGAGATTTTTATTGTAGATTTTGGTCAAAGATATTAATTCGTTTCGAAAATTTGATGAGAGATTCGATTTTCAGGTCCGAGAGTACTGAAAGATTGTCAATAGTTGGAGAGCCTAGAAGAGCGAGTCGACTTCTGGCTAGACCCGGACAACTGCACAGCAAATGTCTGCTCGATACTTCCTCATCTTCGTCCTCGCAGTATCTGCACAGGTCGTTTTGAGGAACCCCGAGCCGACGTGCGTGAGTGCCCAAAAGGCAGTGGCCGGTGATAAGAGATGTTATATGCCTTAGTTCGTGTTTCGAAAGACTTATAAGGGTTTTTGTCTGTTTCAGATTGTAGGATGGCCAGATTTGTCTGGTCGTAACGCAAGTAGTTTCCACTCGCCACCTCCGATCAGCAACGCTGTGAAATTCTCGATCAATGAGTAATTTACATGTTGAGAGCGGAATGTGGATTGTGGGTAAGTTACTGACATATGATTGCGCAGCTCCAGCTCTTGCGAGCTCATCAGCTTTGCAGTTACCTTCGAATCCACTGTGACCCGGTATCCAGATAACTTGGACAGAATTCTGAACACTTATCTCGTTAAGAGATAAGAGACAGGATCGAACCACATCTGAGTGGGTATAAGAGGAGCTGAGTGCTCGAACGGCCGCTTGACTGTCGGTGAAAAAGCGGATATCCTCTAGTGATATTCTATTTTCTAAGAGAGTTTTCGCAGCATACCAGATAGCGCATACTTCCGCTTGGAATACGCTACAGTAGACGGGTAATCTAAATGATAGATTGATGTGAGGGGAATTGGAAAAGATTCCAAATCCCACTTTGCCGTCTTGTTTTGAACCATCTGTATATATAGTCAGAGGGCCATCGCTTTCGGTAAGATTTGTCTTCCATTCTTCCCTAGTTGGGAGTGAACAGGAGAATAGCAAGGGTGGTGATGGAAGAATTACATGATAGTCTATGTCGGAAGAGATAACAGTGTTCCTGTTCAGTATGGCCGAATGGCCAAGATACTTATTCCATTTCGATATAGCATTCATGCGTGTCGCTGCTTTCGCTGCAATCGCTTTGCCAGCCAGATCGATAGGGAGCAAGTGAAGCAACGTATTTAGAGCCTTAGTAGGTGTTGTACTTAAGCATCCTGTTATCAGGAGGCAGGCTGTTCTTTGAACTCGATCAATTGTGGCTACTCTACACCGTTTTTCGAGTGCTGTCCACCATACAACCACACCGTAGAAGAGTATCGGTTTGATGATCGAGGTATATATCCAATAAATGATCCGAGGTGAAAAACCCCAGGTTTTGCCTATAGCTTTCTTACAAGTATAAAGAGCTATGAAGGCTTTTTTTGCATCTGTTTTCGATGTTCAATTTCCAACTCAACTTCCTATCTAGAATAACTCCTAGATATTTAGCTGAGTCAGATAGGAGTAATGATTCCCCTTTTAAGGTTATTGTTTGCAGTGGAGGAGATTGTTGTTTCCTATTGAAGAGAACAAGATCTGTCTTTGCTGGATTCGCATTTAGTCCGCATTCGGTGCACCATTTTGACAGAATATTGATTGAGCGTTGCATGAGCTCAGTAAGAGTATTCAGGTGTTTGCCTGACACGCAGAGAGCAATATCATCTGCATAGGCTACAACCTTGCAGCCTGCTTTTTCGAGATTTCGGAGCAAACTGTTTACAGCGAGATTCCAGAGAAGGGGTGAAAGTACTCCGCCTTGAGGGGTGCCTTTGACGGCGTACATTCTCATGCGGCTTAACCCAAGCTCTGCAGTGATAATTCTACTTTGGAGCATTTGTTCGATCATCTTTCGGATGGAGTAATTAATACCCAATTTGGCAATTTCAGACAAAATAGCATTGGGTTCAATATTATTGAAAGCACCTTCTATGTCCATAAATGCGACAAGAGAGTACTCCTTATTGTGAAGGGAAGTTTCCACTGTTTGCACCAGTGAATGAAGTGCCGTTTCAGTCGATTTCCCTTTAGTGTAGGCATGTTGTGCCTCTGAGATCAACTTAGTATCAAGTTGGGTTTTGATTTGCTCATCTAAGACTTTTTCAAAAGCTTTTAAGCAAAAAGAGGTTAGGCTAATGGGCCTGAAGTCGTTTGGTTTACAGTGTGAAGGCTTCCCCGTTTTCGGAATGAATACTACCTTCGATTTCTTCCAAATTGTCGGAAGATAAGACAGATTTATGGCTATCAGTTAATACAGTAAAAATATGGGCTGCTGAATTTAAACGTGGTCGTGCAAGCCTTGAAGATGATCCACGTCAATGACGTTCACAAGCAGCGAAAACATCAGAAATCGTAGAACAAATACAGAATATCGTATTAGAAATTCGATGAGTGACTAAAAGGGATTTAGTAGAAACTCTAGGCATCTAATTGGGCAGAATTAGCAATATTTTGACTGAAGTATTGGGCCCTAGAAAGCTGTGTGCACAAAAGGTGCCGCATTCGCTAACAGGGCAACAAAAACACATTCCAATTTGACTCTCTCAGCAACAGTTAGAGCATTTTAAAAAGGATGAAGTGGATTTTGGACATCGATTCATCACTATAAAAGAGACTTGAGCTTATCCAAATCAAATCAAGAGGCGAGCAAATAACAGATTACAAACAAACGCTTATATTTAGTTTTACGCTGCCTCCGCACGGCAGATATTTTGTCATTGCCTGCTGAAGGGCGACAGCTATTAGAAATAATTTTGAATTTAATTTTTTATCTTAATTAGTTAATTAATTTTTTTTTACCATTCTGAAAAGAATTTTGACGCAAACGCCATTGCAAAATATTAATCATAATCCAGTGAGAGAGAGTGTAGGGAGAGAAGAACGATATTACAAGAGCAGTGGAATGCGGCAGCAGGGCTTTATATCTACAGAGACTCAAATTCCCACGGTGGAACATTTTCAGAACATTTAAGAATTGACTGAAAACAAGTGACGAGCCGAAATCAAATTTTTGTTTCATGATTTTCATGCGTTTTTTTTTTATTATTAATTATTATATATTAAAAAATTCAACCTGACAACGCGTCTGCATTAACGCAAAATAACACCAAATGATGTATAAATATAATGAAGTTTAACGAAATCATAGAGTTTATTTCAACATTTTTATAGAGTTTATAAAATCTAATTAAAAACAAATTACTTTCATTGAGAATTACATCAATTAGCGTTGATCACTCATTTAATAGATGCAAATTAAAAAATATAAATGAAGTTATTATTTTTGAATTGTCTGCATCCGTATGAAGCTGATGTGTTGGTAATTGGCAACAGTGAGCAAATGATTATATTTGCATTTTTAATGATTTCAAAATTTGCTATTTCATCTTTAATTTTATACGAATAAGATTTTTAATTACGTATAAGAACAATAATTTTATAAAACCTTCAAAAAGGCTTTGTCATAAAATTGTTTGCTTTCATTAAAACATCTTTAGTTGCCATATTAAATATTTTTATGTCTGGTTGTATGTAACAGCATCAGAAGGCATCGAGATAGATATAGACTTATGTAAGTATATACATATGCGCAAAACCTCGGAGTGACGAGAGCATTCTATTTAGATACATATGTCTGCCGTCCCTCCATACACGCGATAAGTTAAGTTAGGTTGACGCATAGGCCAACCATTGTGATGCCGCAAGAAGTGCTTATCCTGATTGCTCCAAAAACCTATTCGAACTAATCAAAAAATTTTTAAAATCCTCGATTTTCACATCTTCCAGCTTTTTAAAGAATTTACCATCTAAAGTAACGAATCTTTACATAAGAGGTACAAAATCCTCTCTTGCTTTCCTTTATATAGACAGCTTCTGCCGAAGTCATGCGTCTACGCGCCTAACCTCTAAGTGTGCCTGCATATTAGGCAGTGCCTCCGTATTACAGAAATCAGTGTGCTAAAACTGGCTTATTTTGGCTCTGCAGAGATTCTGCGCGTTTAGCATTGAGAGTCGGCAACAATGGTTGTGCCTCCTGTTGTCTGTAGGCGAGTTCGGTACGCCATCTTTCGTTCGCTATTCTTACAAGTTTCCAAAAGAAGAGGTAGCTCACATATCTGGAAGAGAATAGGCATATAATTAGCTATTTATTTATTTATTTATATCCCTTTATTATCCCTTTATAACATTTTTTTTAATTTTTTGATATTTTTTATTCTTAAACGATTTTCTTTTTTGTAATTTTTCTCAATTTGTTTTTTTTTTTTTTTAAATTAAAAATTTTTTTTATTGTTTTTTTTTTTTTTTGTAATTTTTATACATTATTCTTAATTTTTTTTTATTTCTGATTTAAAAAACTTTTTTTTTCTTCTTTTTTTTTGTAATTTTTATACATTTTTCTTAATTTTTGTTTGGATATTTTCGATTAAAAAAAATTTTTTTTTTAAATTTTTTCCCCTTTTTTTTAATTTTTTTAACTTTTTGTCTTATTATTTAAAAATTTTTTAAGCTATTTTTTTAATTTAAAAAATTTTTTTTTTTGCTTTAAATATTTCACTAGGTATGTATTTTATATTGCGCTTCTATCAAAATCACACATTTAATCTTCTGACTGAACTGAACTTTTTCTTCAATTTTATGAATAAATATTTGAAGTAAAGCAAGCCAAACTGCGTTAAACTGCAGGCCCTATTTCCGCCAGCCGAGCTAATACTTCCGACCAGCCACAAATAGGGATTTTTCGCTAAACCTATTTGCAGATAAATACCCGATAATTTTTTCTCGAGCGAGTAATTTTTTTACTCGACACATTTTTCGTACTGGATTTTTCGGTACTTTGTATCAATACTTCCTTGTAACATGGATATACGACAACCCTATAAGTGCCATTAATCATAAATTAATTCCATCAC
>JAYXIM010029495.1:0-45807 GCA_037575425.1 Anastrepha fraterculus | reverse complement strand
GAAAAAAATAGAGAAGTACAGATTTTCTTTTTGTGGAGACAAAATTGAAATTGAAATTTGAAAATGTCGAGCCAAGGAGCACCAGGAGATTTGGAAGCTCCTAAAACACTCAGGCTAAAAAGCCCATTGTATTTAAAGTTCTGGAAAGAGGGTGGATAGTAAAGGAGGGAATGAGAAAGGTATCAGAGAAAGAGACAGGAAAGAATAGAGACAGCATTATAGATAGTTAGTCCTGTGAGAATTTTCCAGATTCTTTGGCAAATCTGTAAATATCCTCCAGTTTTAGAGAACGAATATTACTCATTCTCATGACATCGGAACCCTCAACTCGTAGCCGTGCTCTAGCAAAGGCAAGACACTCACAAAGAAAGTGCTCAGTGCTATCCGCCTCCTCCAAGCATGACAGGCATACCGGGTCCTCAATGATTCCAATGGTTGTCATATGCTGACCCCATGGGTTGTATCCTGTAATGATACCGACCATCAACCGAAGTTCTGTACAGCACTCGGATTCCCTTTTAATTTTCTTTAAATCTACTTGACCTCCGAAGAAATCTGAGTAGATCTTTTGGTGCCATGGAGACCACCTTGGTCGCTTCTTCACACATCAGTGCCAAAGACCTCAAGCCTGATTCGAGCCAAAGCGGGACAGACGTACAGGAGTACAGATAGCTTACTTAAATATGCAAAAACAAATTGGGTGCTCAAATTTTGAGTTGATTTCGAAAAGTATCCTATTGCGGTTGTTACTTAGTTCCTTTACTTATATAAATTATAAATGTTTATAAATGTTTGAATAATGGTGCCCCAGTTGCTTTTTGGTTCACTGTACTAACCTTACTCAATATGTTTTTAAATGGAATCTGTGGAACCCCAATTCCGTTATGGTATAGCACTAATGATGAAGCAATGATTTCAATGTAGATTTACACTTCGAGATACGTTTCTGTCATTTCATAAAAGAGATGAAGCGACGAGGGCAAAAACTTGCACAAACAGAAATCCATCACCTCCAATCGTTTCTTAGATGTGTATAAATATGTGTGTATGTATGTGCATGCGTGCATGTCAAAATAAAATATCTGCAGCCCTCTGGAAGCAGTCAGTTAAATAACATCGAAAAGAAAAACAAACAAAACCCAAACAAAGCGTCGATAGTCCAACACCAGCAAAACGGCCCGTAAAGTTGATTCCGAAAAGTTCTTGCTCCGCTTCTCTCCAAATCCCTGTTTACTTTGCCATTTCCTTTCAATTGCACTTCTACAACGATTACTTTTTCTTTCGTCTTTTGCTACTACTCACATACTTACGCCCCTTACTCCCCTCGCTGCTGGCATTTCGCCCCTTCGCTTTGATTGCACACGAAACGCACATTTGCTGCACGTACGCACATCCATCCACTACTCAGAAATGCTTGCTGTACTTCCCTTCAACCCCTTTCCACACACTCTCCTTAACAGCACATTTGACACCCCCTTTTTGCCCCCCTCCTAAACAAGCGTTCCAAACAGCGTTGTGGTTTTGTTGCTTTTGTTGGGTTCTTTTCGTATTTCTACTTTTCAGTTTCGGTGCATTTTTCGGTTTCGATTTCGTTGTTGTCATCGGCCGCCTTTATCGCCCATCCGCCCTCCAACCATTCATGCCACTTTATCCCTTTGTGTTTTTCGTCTTTCCAACTTTGCTTGCTTCGTTCATTGCCGCTGTTTGGTTGTTGCTGTTGCCAGTTGTCACTGGTTCAATGAACGCCGTCTGTTGTGCGTCAACAGAGGCAGTAGCTGTGACAGCGGCAGCGCTTGGAGCGTCGATGATGACGAAGCCAGCGCTTTCCGTCTCAGGCGTCCTGTTGCCCCATAGCCCTATTGCCCCACCACCACCACCACCAACTCTACTTTACATGTACAACTCGGTGCTACCGCTTCTACTTGCCTGTCATAAGAAATAAACGAACCGCACGAAATCGCAACGATTTGAGCGAAATGAGCTCATTGCGGCCGCCTGGTGACGGCTGACTGGCCGACCAAGCAGATGCCAATGACCAGCTGCGACGCCGATAAGGGAGCCTGCACCAGCCGAAAAATGTTTGGCCTTGGTCAGGGATTTGCGAGTTATTTTTAATTTTGCTGTTCTTTTCGATTTTATTATGTTTTCATTTCATTTCGATGGGTCTTATTTTTCGCTAATAGCTTTTTTTGTTTGTGTTTCATTGGTTGAAAGCTGAATGCGCACACATTTATTCATACATAAACACATGAACGCAGACATGCATATGTGTGTGTGTGTGGGTTTTGCTTATTTGACTGAATAATTTCGTAGCTGTTGTTGCTATTCATCTGTTTGGGCCATGGCAGGGCAGTTTGGAGGTTTCATTAGCAGGCAGCGCAATAAATACTCGCATAAAAATATGTAAAAAATCATGTGTATGAATGTATGTGTGCACGTATGTATGCATATTTATGTGTCCATATAGATCAGCATCACATTCTGACGCAAGTGCAAGCTGAGGTTTGTATGTTGAGTTAGTGTGTAATTAAGGTATTGAACTTAAGGCTAATGGTTTGCTTAAGTGGTAATGAATTTTCGGGAGCTCGAGGTTCTATTACAGAAACAGTATTTCAATTATATCATTATTTAATTTATAATAAACAAGCAGATATTTGTATTGAACCATAAAGAAATACGGGCAGTAACGAAACCAAGCCACCAAATCAATCGAAATCTTTGGACATGGACTTCCAAGCAGCGGGTTTTACTTAATTGAAATCTTGTTTCGGTAAACTTGATTTTCTTGCAAACACTCGGAAAAGCACTTTTTCCGAAAAACGAATGCATGCCATCGTCTCACGGACTCACTTTGATTGATAAGACCTCCAAAGGCATTAAAGGAACTATGCTTTAGTGATTAGTTGAAGTCTTTGACGAACCTTTATTAGTTTTGTGTAGAACCATTCATTACATTTATTTTTAAAAGATAGTCAATTTCAAAGTTGACCACAACTGCCCCCTAATTAGGCCATCCGTAAACACTAATTTTGAATGACTCCCTGGTGGTCTTCCGTCGTTATCTCGAGAATAGCATTAGTAATGTTGGCATCCAATACCTTGGTTATCCACAAAGTTCTTATATACATTATATGTATATATATATATATATAATTGACGCGTGCACCCTTTTTGGGCTCCTCCTCCTATTTGTGGCGTACGTCCTGATGTTGTTCCACTATTGGAGGGACCTACAGTTTCAAGCCGACTCCGAACGGCAGATATTTTTGTGAGGAGTTTTTTCATAGCAGAAATACACTCGGATATTTCCCATTGCCTGCCGAGGAGCGACCGCTATTAGAAAAATGTTTTTCTTATCTTTGGAGTTTCACCGAGATTCGAACCTACGTTCTCTCAAAGCCCTTAGACTTAATAAATATGAGTCCAAAGATGTGATATCACAAGATCTGGATGGCTAATCCACCGGCCATAGACCGAAACGACGGCACAGTAAATCCATTGTTTCACGAGCTGTGTGGAAAGTAGCGCCGCCCGTCGTCTTGTTGTAACCAAGTGTTGTGAAGATCACGGACTTCAATTTACGCTATCAGAAGGTTGTTCACTCTGGCGCGATAGCGTTCGCCATTCACTATTACATTGGCGCCATCCCCGTCTTTGAAGAAATATGGTCGATATGCCGCACCAAATGGCTATTTTCAATGGATATAATGGCTGTTCTTGAATGGCCTCGGGTTGTTTTCCATCGCAAATACAACAATATTACTTATTGGCATAGCCATTAAGCCAAATATGGGCCGCTGTGCACCATAAGTTGGCCTGAGTGCGTAATGAACACTTTCACTAGCCACGCGTGATCTGCCAAAAAAAACCCTATTGGAAAAAGTACCGCCAATCTGATCACCCTTTATATGAAGCCTAGGCTTGAACCATCACGCTATGAAATTTGGTTTTTCTGTCGTTGAAGAAGGTTGAGAGGTTTATGAGATCTGAGACTTTAAATTTTCGATGCGTAAAGGGTTTAGAATTCAACACTTCTATTTGACGACTAATACGAAAACGAAGACGCCTCCTCTCCACGCATTGTCCATTGAACATTTTAATATATACCTACGAAGTTACATCTATTTTGATACCAACTTAAGTCTTAGCTCTTGGTTGAAAGGCAGTTCAACGTCAGCTCAGTCTCACGGTGATAAAGTGGCTTTACGCATATCGATTCTGTAGCCGTCTACTCTCTAAGAAGACTTTTACTGGAGGATACAAACATTTTCTGAGCGGGTTAATGGATTATTTTTATCTTTAATCTCACCAGATTATGCCGTCATCGAAATAGTTCCAAATATTCTATTTATGGCAGAATTCAGCTGATATTAAAAATGTATATTAGATAGGTGAAATTAAGTAATACTGCAAGATGAGTTTTCTATATCCTGGTGGACAATAGCAACCATGGTCGCCTAACTTAACCAAAGCTCCAATCGTTCACCGAACCAAACCAAAGATCCATCGATCCAAAAAATGTCCACATCCTCAAGATTCCCTTTTCGGACAACCATTTATCCTGCAGCAAGGACATGCATAGCCTCTCTCTATATCCTCATGGAGAATATGGTTGCTATTCGTCGTGTAACCTAACCAACGATCCATCCATCCAACTAATCCTGACAATCCTAAGATTCATCTTTCGAACATCTCTCCGTCCTGGAGCTAGGACTTGCTCAGCCTTCCCAATATCCTCTTGGGGAATGGCAAACACCGTAACCTAACCTAACTAACGAGCCATCGTGCCAACTAATCCTCACACCCCCAAGACTTCCTTTTCGGATATCCATACGTTTCGCGCCTAGGATTGCTAAGCCTTCCTCTATACCCTCATGCAGAATAGCAACCACTGTCCCCGAGCTTAACGAAAGATCCATCCATCCAAAAATCCTCACAATCCCAAGATTCCTCTTTCGAATATCTCTACGTCCTGCAGTTAGGACATGCTCAGCCTTCCCTATACTCTCTGGGGAATGGCAACCGCCTCTTGGGTAATGGCAACCACCGTCAACGGCGCTACAGGATCCGGCACTCGAAGTGTAACTAACTTTAGACCGCTCGCGCAGCTGATCCACGGGCTAAGTTAGTTGGTTAAATGACAGTCCAGAGTATTGTTTACAAGCGCGCGGAAGCATTTTGCCGAGAGTAAACGCGAAAAAAGAACATCAGTAATGGATTTTAAACGTAATAGTAGGATTGCATTATATTTGGGTTGAAAACCCGAACCAGCGATTGTTCATGAGTTCGAGCACCTTAAAGTAAATAAAGTTTTTGTTTATCGCACCATTCCTCGTTACAATAACACTGGTGGTATCGCGAAACGTCATGGAGCTGGTCATCAGAAGATTGCAACGTCACGTGAAATGGTTCAAAAAGTGAAAAGCGACTTGAGCGAAATCCCCCACGAAGTGCCAATCAAATGGCGAAGGAACTGAAAATATATGACTGTAACATCCGCCGCGTACTAAAAAATGATTTCAAAGTCAAGCCTTGTAAGATCCAAAAGGCGCATGATCTCACACCAAAACAGCAACAAGTCAGACTTGAGAGAGCAAAGGAGCTGCCTTGCTTGGCCGAAAGCAATTCGTAAAACAAACAGGTATTATATTCAGGAGTTGAAATATACTACGCGTACACCTCTCTGCAACTGCAACATTCAACTTTTTTTGTTACTCATCGCCACTGACCGTGAGCATGGAACGCTCCATTGCAACTCAGTAAACTTCGTTGGCGTCTAAACGCGTGAATTCATTTCGGCGGCTGAGAGGCTATTGGAAATTCCGCCTATGTTTGGCCAACGAATTTACGAGTATTTACAAAACTATGACAAGGAAAGCAGAATTACGGGCAAAAACAAACGCTGCTATGCTTTAGCCACTACAAAAAGAAGACCAAAAAAAGAACAAAAACCGAAGCAAAGAAATATTCAACATTCTGTCAACAAAAATGAGGAACTCGAAATGGTTGAAAGGCTGATAAGTTCCTTGGCCATGGGTGCGGCACAATGCGTGTGAGCGTTCACTCAGCCATTTGTTGCTCACCACCACAAGCGCGGGGCTGCGAGTAAAAGTTTCGCCTTGGCTTAGGCAATTGAACTGGATAATTCGTCAGCACGCCAGCGAGCGGCAGGCACTTCTTGCCCCAGTACTTGTGAAGATACGCATACGCATACCAAGAATGTCTGCCTCTAAGTGCCATATACTTGTAATATTTGCAATTTACGAGTACTTTGGAATTTTTTCGATAACAAAGTTTGCACAAAAAAGGAGGAGAAAATAAAAAAGTGCATGAAACAAAACGAAAAACGATAAGTGATAAACCAAAAAACAACAAAAAACAAACTGAAACAATCGCAATCTGGGAAGCGCATTGCACTTTTGCTGCTGGCATTGCGTGTAGTTCCCGCTGGTTCATTGTTGTTGCTCTTGTTGTGCTGTTTACCCAATGTGAGTTGTGATAAAATGGGATTTTGTACTATTCTATGCTTTTATTTTGCTATTTTTTTTTTTTATTTTGTTTTAATTTTGCTATATTTAATATTTATTCTTTTTATTTTTAATTATTTTTTCTAGACATGAAATTTATCGCGTAAAAAGTGTTAAAACGCCATGCATACAAATAAAAACAATCACACACACACGCACGCGTGCACACACACAATACTCGTATGTACCACGAAAGTTCAACGCAAGCGATAAGAGACTGACAAAGGCGAAATTATCTGTGTACTGTTACTTGTCTTTATTGGGTGAACGCTTCTCGTATTTGCTTGTGTATATGCACACATAAATATAGTAAATCAACTCGCTGTAAGAAGCGCAGTTGGCCCGAGTTTGTTGCACTCCAAACCAACCGGCATTTGAGAGCTTGAATTATATAAATATTTTCGTATTATTTTTTTTTTTAATTAAAGATGTGTTTGTCCAATTGCCGGCGTTGGCTGCTTCCAATTGCTGACATTTCTACCTGCCTCAATGTAATTTATATTCCCCCAACAGGCAAATGATATTCGTATTTAACCCGTAAACTGCCACCAAGAAGAAGAGCGATGTTCGTAAGCCATTGGAAAAAGAAATGAAATACCAAATGAAATAAAAAATGAAGTGAAATGATAAATTTTAATTTCATTTCGTTGCTTGGGTGGCTTGTTTGCAGAATTTATTAAATCCTATTTACCCACTGTCGAGTTGCGTGTTTGCTTCCAGATAATTCATTTAGCTTTTACTACTCACCGCACGATTTTACAACTATTTAGAAGCTTTCAATTTGTCTTAGTGGAATGAATTTTTTATTTGCGCTTTCTGTTTGTTGTTGTGCTAGACTTTAATTCATATTTTGTGTTTATAAGAACGATAAGAATGATGCCAATCTTGCCAATTGGTGCACACACACAGACACATACAAACACACTTTTAAATGCTTGCAAACTGAATTAGGAATGATTTGAGTAGTCAACACAATCTATTTGAAATATTTACTGTATAGGGTGTTTTTCAGCTGCATGAGAACTATCGATATCGGTAACTATTATTCGGCAGCTGAGAATGACAAACTGTGTTGACATTTCTTTTCAGGAAGGTTTGGCAAGTCATCATGAATCATTTAACGTCATAGCAACGCTACTGTGAAAAGCATAAATATGTTCGTGAAGTTTTTGTTTCCATAAATTAATCAGCTAAACATCGAAGACATTTGGTTGCAACAACACGGCGCAACTTGCCATACGGCGGGCTTAACAATCGATTTATTGCATTATTCGAGACACCATAGGCGCCACACGCCCTGATCTATTGAAAAAAGGAGTAAAAAATGGAATGTCCTTCAGGATGTCGTTACAAGCCTTTTGGATGGCCTCTGCGGACGCAAAACATTTTCCTTTCATGGCCGAATGTAATTTTTTGAATAGGTGGAAGTCACAGGGAGCCATAAGAGGCGAATACAGTGAGTGATTGATGGTTAAAATGGGATTTCTAGTCAAAAAATCAGTCACAAGAGTGGATCGATGAGTTGGTGCATTATCATGCAATTAGCGCCAGCTTCCTTCTTCGCGGTAATCAGGGCGAATTGGACAAATGCGATGCAAAAAACGTTTCAAAATACAAAGATAAAGCATTACATTCACGGTTTGACCCATTGACACGAGCTCCTTGTAGGCAATTCCCTTGGATCCGTAAAAACAAATGTGTATCGACTTGATTTTTTGTCTGTGTTAGATTCAGGTTCATGTTGCAAACTCTACGTTTCATCACCAGTTACAATGTGGTAAAGAAAGTTCTTGTATTTTCTCGCCTCTTTCGAACGTTGAATTCTGAGCAATTTTTTTGTCCTCAGTTAACTTCTGCGGAGAGAAACGTGCAGAGACCTCTCATAAGCCCAAATGATCAGTTAAAATAAGATAAATCGATGTTTTGGAAATATTCAACTCCGATTCCATGAAATTCAACGATAATTTCGGTTCGTTTTTAACAAATTTACGAAGAATTTCGACGGAGTTTTTGGGGATTACTGATTTTGGGCGGCCCGTATGTTCATTGTCACTTATGTCCTCACAGCCATCTCTGAACTCTGGCACGAAATAGACAATTAAAGTCATAAACTTTGTTCATCAATTCAATTCGTTTCGGTAAACAAAATTTGAGCTCTCTGTTCGAGACTCATTTTTGTACCGATGACACAAACATACTGACACTTTAGACGTAATAACTTCGCTTGCACTGAACCGAATGTCACCAAGCTTTCACTGGAAGTCAGCTACGGATGTAATTCCAACGCACAAACTCATTAAAAAGATGGCGGCATCAAAAACATATTTATGACGCCAGTCTTGTTTATTTTGGAACTAACCTTGTAGAGCCCATTGGGTGCATATTAAATTCTGGAAACCTTTTTTATAATTATAAGCTATGCAGTTAGAGCAAGGGGAAACATTTTCAGAAGTAGCTGCTTCACGCCTTTTTACTCTGCAGCCTCTATTAAAACTTAAATGCATACAGTTTTCTATTTACGAAATCTTCACCTTTGTACCAGTGGCTGCAGATGGTGACTACAAGTTAACTTACTTGGGCCTCGGGAGATAAGGAAGCGAACGATATGCGGGCATATTTTATAAATGTACAGTAGGAAAAGCAGTACTTGGTGGGACGCTTGCTTTTCCAGAAGCTGCTCAACACCCTTAGGTTTCTGTTACAAATTATGGTTTTTCACTGCACGTGCGGATTCTGAAATCATATGCACCATGTCGAAACAGGAGGCTGTAAGAGGAGCGTCACATTTTTAATTACAGGTTTAGCAGAACGCGGCGCTGTACCGAAAATTAATTTGGAATATTGTGCTCGAAGTTCTACTGCTTCTATAGTAAAATATTTTGCTCTCCAGAAAAAGCACAAAAAGTATTAGATGCGTTCTGCTATTGGCATAATTATCATCTGATAGGGACTCGTTGATCTCAATATTGCCCTTCGACTTTTTATCTTATTCCATTAACTGCTGTTCTCTTTATGACATCCCACGTTTGGTTAACTGTTTCTAATTCATGAAGGTTAAAAAGTTTCAAAGTATTTCGTGAACGACCGGGTCGTCTGTGTCCTTGCGAGTTCCATTCCAATGCTGTTCTGCTTATGCTTTCCTAGTTCTTTCTGAAAGTGTGCCCGATCCGTCGGCATTTACGACCACTTATTACCTTTTGGATGGGATCTTGCTCGGTGATCTGCCACAAGTCCGTATTTCGGATAATGTATGGCCTAAAAACTTCACATATTATCCCAAGGCATTTATTTGTATGACAGCTTTACGCAAATGCTTCTCGACACCAGCCACGTTTCACTGCCATATAATAGTGTGGATTTTACGCATGAGTTAAATACTCCTATTTTAGTAAATCTCTGCGACATTTGTCTATTTTTCGAAATTGGCTGTAATCGTCCAAAGGCGGATCTAGCTTTACGCAGACGGTTTTCTGGGACTTCTTCAGCTCCACCATTAGTTGAAATTATGCTACCGAGATAACAGAAACTTTCAACATACTGCATCGCTACTCCCTCGATTACCATATTGTTGGGATTTGTATTGTTGATTCGCATTGCTACTGTTCTGTTGCTGTTTATTTCCAGACTAGCAGCGTTTCATGCAGCGGTGGCTAGAAAATCTATTTTAGCCTATATGTCGAATTGTCTGAGTGAAAGCAAGTAAATATCGTACGTTGGGCGATAGCCCATCAGCTATCCGCCTTAAAAAACATACGATTAATGAAACTTCAAGAAATATTGGCCTGGGATAATAGTCGCCCTTCGAATTGCAACGATGAATTCAGCGAATTCGGAGAATTGGTAGAAGACGAATTTCACCACCAACTCCCTGTAAACTCCATTTTCTCATGTTAAGTGCGGAGTGTTCAACCTGGAAGGCTGCCACAATACGCATTTTAGTTCAAGAAAAACTGTTAGCATTTTTGTTAGGGCATATGATAAAATTTATTAAGGAAGGAAGCACATGTCACAGCGCGAAATTCCTTCATAATAATAAAAATAACTCCCTGTAAAATGTGTTTAGCAGTCTCTCTGTTGTTATTGTTGTTGCTGGAGCAGTTCACTAGGCCCCGCCAGTGCGGTCGTCATCGTTAGAATCATCTATTAATTGTCAGGGGTGATTCCTACGGTAACACCCAAGCAAAAATTGCTTGCTGAGCATTTTACTATGCTCCTTGACCGGGAGCAAGGGAGTCGTAAGGAGGCATTCCGTGGCTGTAGTATTTTGACAGGTCTGTAGCTTTTTCCACAACGAATCGCTAGTGCCAGGCGAGCAGCCGGGCGCAGCGTAATTTAGTACCGACAGGCCGATTCCTTTAAAAGTCGTGGGCAACATTTCTTTGCCTTTACCTCAAGTGTTACCGGCTAGCGATTTCAGAACCTTGTTGCGGTTTCGAAGCTTAGTGGCACTTGCAGTTGTGTGCGCTGAAAAGGACAGGAAACTATTGAAGGTGGCGCCAAGATTTTGGGGTGTTAGCAGTACACTGCCGAATTTTGCTTGGTGTAACATTTGCTAATTCAGTAAATTATAAACTCTACTCCGATGGCACCGTTTCGCGTCCATAGAAAAGTCTCAATGCTTACAGCTGTGTTAAGTGAAAGCTGCTTGAGAAATAGAGTAATGTTTCATGTTTCGGGGAGAATAACTTTGAAGGTCAATAAGCTTGGAAAAATAATTAAATACAAAATTGGCAAACAAAGTAATTTCTCAATTTGATCAGTGAAGCAAGCCATATAGATTAATTTTTCTCTATGTCACACGGAAGGAGCGAATGACTAGGTCTCAATTAGAAAATGCATTTAGCAGCAGGCCATACAGCGCGAATGTAAAAACCAGAAGGCCTAGTGCATTCCTGAGACACGCCACATAAATATCTCCATTTCAACCGTTACTTCCTCGAAGTGATCACCCAATTTCCACGCTGTTCCTTACTATCACTGCCCACCACTGCACTACCTAATGAACAACTAAGTACACACGCGCACACACACTTACATATTAATTTTCCAGTTCTAAGTACCGAAGATTTGCAATATTTTCCTGTCTTCCTATTTCCGTTTGCGCCCATTTCTAACAACACCAAAGCGATATTTAGTGTAGCCGCTATCGTCTGCTCTGCACCACCAACCGCCAACGATGGCTATCCGTTGAACTAAATTAATTCTAATATAGAACAAACAAAACCAAAGTGAACCAATTCAAGTTTTATCAAATAAAACCAAACCAAACTGTACCGAATGAACAAAAACCGTTGCCTTGATTTAGCTATTTCCTGTGCGCTGTTCCTGTTGCTGCTTTGGCCACTTATTGCTGCTGCTGTTGCCACCAACAAGATTGCTAACTGATTTCCTAAACAATCTACCAACATTTTAACCATTTAATGGCCAAACATCTGTTGGTAGCGGCTGCTTGTGCTGGTGTTGGCGCTGGTGCTGGTGCTTGTGGCAACAACATTAGAACGGAAGTGCTTCCAGAACTGGCTGCGTGAGAGACAGCACAAGCCTACTACGAGAAATCAAATTGCCAAAGCACAAACAAAAACAAAGCAGAGGCAAAGATGTTAACAACAGCGGCCACTTTTAACGGAAAAAAGCAAGCGAGCAGCTAGTGGAAATGACTTAAGTAGCCTGTAGCTTCCGAGTTCAAATATGTTTAGGTGGGTATGTTTCTAGTGGACCCACAAGTTTGGCACAATATCGCGATATGATGAAAAACGAACCACAGCAACAGCAATAATATTTAGATTGACATTGTCAATGAGAGGAAAAATTCCGATTCCAAGTGACAACTTTTTAAATGGCGACAATCTTCTACACTTACGAGAAAACATTGATACATATTTTGTTTTTGTTGTTAATGAGTTAACACAATTATGATGCCGCTACAGCGGCATGAAATAATCATTGACTTGACATCAAGGAAGTGTTATTTGGTGGCAGTGAAATCGCTAACATTCATGTAAGTATGTATATTAGGGTTGTATATTCTTGGCATAGTAGGCTTGCGATGTGCGGCATGCAGCTTGTTGAGATACCAAGAATACACGGAAATTACATTAGCAGAATATAATTCCAAGGTTAGGTTGACCTGGTTAGCCATCACATAGACCTATTGGTCCTTAGTTGTACCAGATGGAGCTTGACCTTTACGTTTCCTTGTAGTATACTTCTTGTAATAAGCTTGCGTCCTTTGCGAATATAAATAAGCTCTAACCCCGAGAGACATTCTAACCTCTCATATTGTAGAGCTCCTAAACATTTTATTCGGGTTCTAGCTAATGCAGGGCAAAAACATATAAGAGCTCTAGAGTTTCCCTCTCTTCTAGTTCATTGCAAAAACTGCAGTTATCATTGTTTGTAATTCCCATTTTGTTTGCCTATAGCGCTAAAAAATTGTGGCCTGTAAGTATACCAAACAGTTGAACACTTTTTATTTTCTAATTAGAGCAGCCGCCGTAGCCGAATGAGTTCGTGCGTGATTACTATTCGGGAGTGCGTAGGCACGAATCTCCGTGCATGAAACACTCAAATGATAGAACTTTTTTTTCTAATACCGGTCGCCCCTCGGCAGACAATGGCAAACCTTCGAGTGTATTTCTGCCATGAAAAATCTCCTCATAAAAAACTATTTGCCGTTCGGAGTCGGTAGTGAACTTGAAACTATAGGCCCCTCCATTTGTCGAACAACATCAAGACGCACGCCACAAATAGGAGGAGGAGGTCGGGCAAACAGCAACCAGAAGTGTACGCGCCAATTATTTATTTTACTTAAATTTGACAGGAGCACGAAGAAGAGAGAATGAGAGGACATTCGACGGAATATTCGTTGCATCGCTTCCATTAAAATTTAAGCAACTATTTCAGGCAAATTCTGGATGTCAGGTGGCAGAATAAGGAATTAAAAGCACAATAAGAAAATCGCTAATGATAAAACTGTATTTCAATAACTAGTAGAAAGAAGATAAGTGCCTTTTTATTTTTTAAAACGTAGGTATGCAGGTGATTTGGCAAAGTAGCACCAAACCACCGTTTCGATACCATTAAGAGGCCTCCAACGGGCAGATGTCTACAACGAGCCAGAGCTGTTGATGTAATGGAAAAGGTTAGAAGGGGTTGAAAAGGATTTAGGTTGGACCACGGCCCCAGGATGTCGAAGAAATACTCCAGTGACACGCGCGCTTTAATGTGCTTCAAAGTATCATACGAACGGTAAGCAGTTAGGTTCTCGGTTA
This sequence comes from Anastrepha fraterculus, assembly GCA_037575425.1. Classification (NCBI taxonomy): domain Eukaryota; kingdom Metazoa; phylum Arthropoda; class Insecta; order Diptera; family Tephritidae; genus Anastrepha; species Anastrepha fraterculus. Next base: position 32,009 of record JAYXIM010029495.1, on the reverse strand, counting down.
GTATTCGGAAATCGACGAGTGACTGAAAGAGATGTAGTAGAAGTCCTAAGCATCTCATTGCGCAGTGTAAGTAATACTTCAAATGAAGTTTTGGGTCTTAGAAAGCTGTTCGCACAATGGACGCCGCATTCGCTAACAATGGAAAAAATACATTCAAATGCGTCACTCTTAGCAACATTTAGAGCGTTTTCGAGAGGATGAAGTAGAGTTTTTGTGTCAATTCATCACTATAGATGAGATTTGGATCTATCACGAGGATCCTAAATCAAAGCAAGAGGCTGAAGAGTAGTGTGACCTTAGATCTTTGGCTCCAAAAAGTGTTCGTGTTAGCATCAGTTTTTTGAGATGTGAAAGGAATTCTGTTTGTGGATTACTTTCAACCTGGTAAAACAATAAATTGTGAATGCTATTGTAACCTTTTAGACCAACTTAAGGAAAAAATACGTGAAAAAGACCCAGTTTGGGAAAGAAAAAAAATATTTTGAATCAGGACAATGCCCCGCATCACGAGATAATTTTAACAATAACTAAAATCCATGAATTAAAATTGGAATTGTTGGAGTATCCATCGCATTCAATAGATATCGACTTCCAGTTGATTCCAGACCTAAAAAAAGTTCAAGCGTGGAGAGCGCTTTTCATCAAACGATGAGGTCTTAACAGCTGTGGAAGCGTATTTTGAAGCCCTTCCAGATTCTCAGCGCTGGAATTCATAAATTAGCACCTCGTTGGAACAGGTGTATGGGTGTTCAAGGAGACTATACTGAATAAACCATGAAACTGTGATTTTCTTATCGAACCGCAAAACTTATTGAACAACCTAGTATACAGAAAATAAGCGTCGCTTATTTAGAAAATGCATGCATTTAAAAAAGTCACATTTTACTAACATTAGCGAATGAATGACATTAAAATAAAATTCTAAATTCAATACAACAAAATTAGGACACCCCCAATGCACTTATATTTATATCAGCTATGTATCAGCGAGCATATCGAGAGCATGCCTGTCACTGCCGGAAGATTATTCGTAGCGGATGTAACCATTTAAGTCGAACATGTTCCGGTTTACAACTTAAATTATTGCCATATTAGTTGTTAAGAAGAAATTATACTGATTACATACTACACTATACATACATACATACAAACGAGGCGTTGCGTGAAATATTCTGAGAAAAAATGTGCCGTAAAAAATATGATGTACCCAGATACTCGCACCTATGTAAACTTATGAAAACCTCTTCTAAGGCTTCAGTTTGGCGGAAATCGATTAATGTTGTTAACTTTCTCATGGATTGTACCAAATTCCTTAGCTCGAGTGCATGAGTTTAGTTCTTCGGGCTCATTTGATTTGTTTAGTAGTACATATGTGAGCCAACTGGTGGAGGAAAGCTTCCTCTGCATTAAAAAATCTAATAGAAAAGGAATTTGCCTTTTGAATTGCTGTGATTTGAAGGTTCTTTGTCGTCTTGCTTCTATGGGAAGCTTTGACTAAGAATTTGATGGCATTTAAGGGTAAATTTGAAAAAAATAGTATGAATAAGTATTTCTCTCATTGAACACTACATAGTCCTAGTAATTATTTAGGTAAATACATTTTTTTTTATTTTATTCCAATCAACTTGAATACATTTATTCAAATGATCCTCCAATCTCTGTAATGGCTCAGAAGCTCTGCACAAATACAGTCCCATGATAATAGGTTGCCACCGGAAAACCTAGTTCGATGCTGAGGGCACACTACAATTTCACAAACCACACAGCGCGTGAAAGTTTTTCGACAATTTCTGGTAAAGCCCTCGCTTATATGTTTTGGACGAATTTCAGTCAGTCCAAAAAACAAAGCAGGTAAGAGCGGATATATGAATAAAATGGCTAAAAAAGAGCCACAGACAATCACTTAGTTTGCCTTTTACAAGCGTACCTTTCTACCAATTGATCAATTATTTCTGTTGTCCTTTCGAGTTGTCCTAGTATGCAATAGTCCCTGCTACTTTATCGACACTTTTTCCAGGAAAGTTCGGAAATCGAGATAAAATTTCGTGCAAAGCTGACACAAGCTTGTAATCGATGTTAAATAGGTTTACTTGGTATGTACACCATATATGGCCTTCTAATCTTTATATAGATCAGATGTTCTTCTACCTTTAAGTTCTCGTGAGATGTAGACAAATGGGGTATATGACGTAGCTTGCCAGTAGGTCCTAAAGGCCTACAATTATCTTTATCACCAAAAAAAGGAACACTGGTTATTTCAGCAAAACGAGCACCAGACACAACGGCGCAAAATATTGTCCTTCCATGCATTTCGTCCCAAAAACTGCATAGACTTTCTCTATGATGTGGGTATACGCCTACATAAAATGGTTAAGAGTAAGATCCCATTTGATATACGAGTTTGAATTTATTTTATCATACTTGCCAAAACCTATATTCATAGAATGCATCCAAATCTATTTCATCGATTTATATGAATTTCTTGGCGTTCCTTTTTGTATCTGCCATATTACTGAGCTTAGCGCCAATTTTTCTCATCTGCTTTTTAAAGAGTAAGTCAAATGAGTCCTTCTTAGAAGAGGTGCGCCGCGCAGCATATGGGGTAAGCCCAGTTTTTCCTAGAATTACATTTTTTCCTTGCTCTATATTTGTTGGTTATAATAGGCGATGAAGACCATATCAAATCTTTGTCTTCCGAAAAGTATGACGCAGCTAAATTGATTGTATCACGAATCTCCGCTATGTTAGCTGGATAAATGATTCTTCGATTTCTTCAACGGTTGCCTCGCTTGTAATTATTTACGTATTTATTCACAGGCGTATAACTGGGATCGAAGTAGCGGACGTATTGGCAAGAGAGGCTTCGACCTTACTATTAATAGGACACGAGGCCTTTTTTGCGATAGGACAACACTTCATCAAGAAGAAGCTTAAAAGGGTGGTTAGCTTGCACCGAACTATGGGACTACGCCAGGCGAAGTCCTTACTGGGAAGCACAATCAAAAGATGTTTAGGAAACTCATAACACACCCTAAGGATAAATTGAGCATGCTCACGGCTCACAGGCCATTGCACATTGCGCAGTCATCTGCATAGGTTTGGCATATGATCCACTGGCTCTTGTCATTTCTGCGAGCAATCCGCGGAAACTCCCATACATTTTCTCCCTGAATGTGGCTCACGGAGAAGGTTGAGACAACTCGATCGTACGCGGCCGGAAGAAAGCCATAGACGATAAGCCCAAACCAGCTCTATCTTAAGTTTCATAAGGCAACTGATGTTGGATAAGGTGCTTTGATGAGTAGAGAGTCCTGGTCTTGGTCGAAATGCAAACCACGAATCAAATCTTTTTGTCTAAGTATTTATTTAGCACTACAATACTTTGTTAACCCCCGGTCATCGGATGGAAGAATATGCAATTTTTCAATAATATTTTTCATATAATATCTCTTTATTTAATTTAGAAATCATGGTATTACTAACTGATATTTTGGAGCTTCCTGGATTGGTGAACTATGCACTTCCGCTTACATTAGCCACTGCAACTTTCACGACCCTCCTACTTTCAAGGGAAGAATGGGAACGGGACGATATAAGACAGCGCGAGTCCCTCCATGTATATACAGATGGTATATTCCGAGCATCTGGGGACCTCCTTCAAATTTTTTGTTCCCGTACTACTGCAGTATTTTTAAGGCTGAACTGATAACAATAAAAGCCGTGAGAATTCAGTGTAGAGTGGCATGCATTACCTGGAGTTGATCTCTACATTTTCACTGATACTCGCCACCTGACTCAGTCAGCCGATAAACTTCAGGGCAGGCATGAAATGCCGCACATCTCTGAACAAGACGGCAAAATTATTTTACCCAACGCTAATACAGATTCCTGGCCATTGCGACATTGTAGGTAACTGTAGGGCCGATGAACTAGCGATACTTGACACCAAGTTGACTGATGAATACACAAACAATAACAAAATCATACCCTGACAAACAAATAAGTGACTTATTTTGGAGAAAATTGTAAGAGCAGCGAATGAAAGCAGCGTAACGAACTCAGCTGCAAAATCGTTCGATAATTGCAGCCGACTCTCAATGCTAAACGCATAGAATCTCGTCTAAGCCAAAATGAACAAAGGCGTTGACACTGATTTCCTTTATAATGGGTCAGAGGAATGGACTGCTCAGAGAATGGGCCCGCAGACACATGACTTATGCAAAAGCTGTCTAAATGAGGAAGAGGAAGAGATGATCTCGCACTTCCTACGCTATTGTCCTGCCTAACCAGACGTAGATTCATCACTTCAGATAGAATGAGTTGGAAGGCCTCAGCATTGTGGAACACTAAAACTTCCAACATTTTTTAAAAGTTCACTCTGGCTTTAGAAGAGATAGAGACAAGTGCACTAAGCGGCATCACAATGGGCTATGAGCCTGAGTGTTCCACCTTACAGAAAGCCGCTAACCTGGTCATTATATTAAAAAGGTCATGGAATGCTCTCAACACCTTGCCTTATGAATCGAGCGACGATTGTGTGTGCCACTCTCGATGAAAGCTTTTCTCGTGCGTAAAAACAATATCATATTTGAAACGACCTTTTCACTTTTGGCCAGGAAAAGTCATAACGTGCCTGATGAGAGGTTCGCATTTCAGGTACGGAAGTAGGATCACGTCTCCCGCATGTAGTTTTAAGGCAAAGAGCTAACGGTGCGGAAGGGTTAATAAATACGTGATTTTCACAGAACTGTCACTAAGAAAACTTAGAAAACAAATTTTGAGTTCGTGTGGCACTTAATTCTGAGAGTTAGTTAGTTAGTGAAAGGTTAATTAAAAAGGTAAGCTTATAGAAATTTTAAACGTACTTATTACAAAATATGAAAAATTTGATAACCATACAAAATTTCATGACGATTGTAGTCTCAGAGGTCCAAGTAAATCAAATTTAAAAAAATACATGTACATTTTTTTATAACTCCATCAAACTTTGGGATTTTCTACTGAGTTCTCGCAACTATGTTTATACACATACGCACATACATACATACATACATACATACATACATACATGCATATGTATGCATGTAAATCCAATCAACTTGAAATGGCTAACTAAATTAATACGGTGCTATGCACTAATGTATGTATCTATGTATCAGGTATGTGCGTATGTATGTATGCACATATGTCTTCCTATGCTTAGAAGCATTGGGAGTGGGAAGAAAAATCTCGCAGCCAACAAGCCAATATAACAACAAGTTAAAAATCGCAAAGTAAACAAATCGGCCCGACTGCTAAGTATCAGTTTAAGTATTGTAAGTATTCGCAAAGTGTGTGACGAATATACAAAGGTATACACATACACACATACATAAGTAAGTATGCAAGTAGTGCGTGTAAATCCCTACAGTGCGTCGGTGTTGATTTCATACATGCCAAATACACACAAACACACACACACACACACTTAACGAGGTAAATAAACTCGAAATGCCTTCAACTTTTCGAACTGTAAAAATGAAGCAGGAAAATGAGAGTAAAACCCACAACCAAGAAAGAATGTGAACGCGAATATAAACAAAAATGCACACAAATAAATAAAAAAAAATGTTAAAATTAATAAAAGTGAAAATACAGCAAAATTCAAGAGAAAAAGTCTTCAAAGTGATTGTAATACAACAACGGGCACTGCCGGGTCGGTGCCGCTGTCGCGTCGCCAAAGAATTATCAGAATGTAAACAACTGACAATGTATGAATGTGTGCGTGTATGTATGCATGTACGGCAGTCGACCGACCGGCAAGCTATTTTGGGGGTAGTGGCGGGACGCTGAGCGGTCGAGCGAAGATAATGAGACTACCCCAATGTGAGGCGCATTGAGCTGACACCGACCGCCGCCCGTTGCGCACAACCGAAATCACAAAGTTCTTTGACTGATTTTGTGAGGCCTTGGACGCGCGCTGCAGCAACTGCCGCTCACCTCCGTCAGCAACGTCCCTCACGAATGACCAAAGCACGCGGCAACGCAGTGCTGGAAAATATCACCGCACACACCCAGGCAGGTACATGCATATAAAACGCATGTGTGTGTGTGTGTTTGAGTAGCGAGTGCAAGTGGGCACGAAATAAATTCATTACAATTCATTTGGTGTGCGAATTCATGGCAATAGCCGTTGCGGTCCATTGGAAGATGCGACGCCACCAGCCGGTGGCAGCATCAGACAGAATTTGCGTCGAAAAACTGACAACTGCCCGCCATGAGGGTCGAGAGGTGCGGCTGCGGCTGTGAGTCAAATAAGAATATGACAATGCTTGATGATTGAGAAAGTAAAGCCATGGCGCGCATTGATTTGTCATAAAAATATAAGAAATATTTGAGATTGAAAATAAAGCAAAACTTCCCACGGATTCATTGTAAGATTGATGAGTGATCAGGGAGTGGAGCTCATATGCGCACAAATCGATTTGCGAGTATATGGATTTGTAATGAAACGCCAATCTATTGTGAGTACGTATAGCAAATAAAGACATAGAAGATGAGTATTAATGGTTTGTATATGTATGTGTATATGTTTGTTCTATTAAGCATCGATAAAAGTAAAGCCGTCTCGAAAAAATCAAAGAGTTATTTGGTTAGCTCATTGCCATTGAAAAAAGGTACAGTTGTCTGGCAACTGCATACAAAAAAGTGCATAAAAAATATTTTTGGTTGACGTCTTTTTATTTGTAATGAACCAATAGAAATCAACTACTTATACAGGGCCCGCCATCTATCGTTACGGATTTGAACTAGGTATTATTTGAAGAATGGTAACACTTAGCTGTCATCTGATTTGACAGAAAATTAGTTTTATTCTTCCGCTGAACGAAAATGGTTGTGTATACGCTCAAAGAACGCTGGGAAGTATTACGACATTACTTTGAAAATCATGGTAATGTTGCAGAATGTGTACGAAAATTACGTACGGCAATGGGAAGAAGAAAAGCACCGAATGAAGCGTATGTGCGCTACTTTGCGAAAAAAGTAGGAAAAACTGGGTTGCTTATTGACAAACCACCGCGTGACCGACCCAAAACCGTGCGTACACACGAAAATATTGCTGCTGTGGCCGAGAGTGTTCGTGAATCACCAGGAACATCAGTTCACCGTCGTTCTCAACAATTGGACATTTAGGAGACATCATTGCGACGAATTTTGCGTAAAGACCTTGGTATGACGCCATATGAATGAAATTGTGTTCCATCATTAACCGGAAGGATTGTACTTCAAAATAAAAAAAAAACAGTTTGGAAAAATATTGAGTAGTTTCTTTTTTAAAGTGAAGTTATATGGCGGACCCTTTACTAATCTGAAATAAATATTAGTGTAAATATGTTTGAGTAGCTCGGCCACGGTTTGGGTCCAACTAATACTGTTGACTTTTGCTTGGATGAACCATATTTCAATAGGTTTGCTAGACGTGAGTGGGCTGACAATATACCTGGTCGGAAAAATTGCTTACGATTCTTTACTGATCGCTCGAAGCTTGATCATAAAATAGGAAGCCAAAAGTTAGCGTTTCGGTTCGTCTTACTATTCACTGTAGCGTATTTGGGGTTGAAATTGTAGCCATTAAAGAGGAAGCCGTGGGACTACCTTTAGAGAAATCTATATTTATTCTGATTGCCAAGCGGCGCTTAAATCTCTTGATGGGGTTGTCACTAATTCCATCATTGTTCGCAAATGCCGGGTAGCTCTTACCGAGATGGTGAAATATTTCCGCTTCGATTTGATATGGATGCCAGGCATAGTGACATACCAGGGAATGATAAGGCAGAAAAATTAGCGAGAGAAGTAATAGTATCTCTCGCCTCGGTAGAGAATCATACCGCCAGACTTAACCTTCCTTTCGGTCCCATCTGCAGAAGTTGTCAGGCGGAGGAGGTGAAAGAAATAAGTTTCCACTAATTATGCGAATTCCAGGTCTAGCTTACTTGCTCCTTCGGTAAGCTTTTCCTACAGCTAAATTAATGAAGTCTCAGGCATAGAGATAGAAAGTTTGCTGTTACACTTATATCTCAGGAAATGCATCTGACTAAAAAAAACAAGACAGCACACGAGAACAGTGGTAGTCAAACGACGCTACTCGCAAATACGGATTATTTCAGTAGAAATACTCAAACAATTAGCATTGCCACTTCAGCCAACACGAGATGGTCTGACATGGGAAGCGTTAATATTCAGAATCGGACATCAGATGCTCAAAAGCAAGGGCCAAAACTTCTCTATCTTAGTTAGGCTAGTGCCTCTTAGGGCGACATACTCAAAGATTGAATGTACCTCATTTCAGCTATTGCAGATACTGCAAGAATGAGGAGGAGGAAAAGTCTGCCACACATCTTCTTTGCCACTGTTCTTCGTGGCATGCAATTAGGTTTTGATACTTTGGCTCATCTCAAAATGATACTGATGACCTTGGAGATATACGTGTCAGATAGATCAATGGGTTTGCACTTAACGATAAGTAGCAGGCTACTGTGGTATAAGCCAACAGTCTAAGTGAGTCGGTTTAAAGTCCGACTGCCACTTCTGCCTACCTCCTTACCCATATCTAAAGGGTGGTTAAGTTTTAGGGGCCGGTGTTGATTTTGAATAAAATACAATTTTTTAAGAAATTATTGTTATTTCTCTTTATTATGATAATATTGGTATGGCTCAATTACGTATAGAACAAAATATCGGTGACGCTGAGGCATAATTGAGGTTCTATGCCATTAATGTGCCGAATAATCTCATCCTTTACCTCTTGAATTGTAGCTGGCTTATCGACGTACACCTTTTCTTTCAAATAACCCCAAAGAAAGAAGTCCAACGGTGTCAATTCACATGATCTTGGCGGCCAATTGACATCGCCGCGAAGTGAGATTATTCGGCCATCAAATTTTTCCCGCAAAAGAGCCATTGTTTCGGTAGCTGTGTGACAAGTGGCACAGTCCTGTTGAAACCTCATATCGTCCACATCCATATCTTCCAATCCGGGCCATAAAAAGTTCGTTATCATCTCACGACAGCGAACACTATTCACAGTAACTGCCTGACCGGCCTCATTTTGGAAAAAATACGGCCCAATGATGCCGCCGGCCCATAAACCGCACCAAACCGTCACTCTTTGTGGGTGCATTGGTTTTTCGGCAATCACTCTTGGATTATCATTCGCCCAAATGTGGTAATTCTGCTTATTGACGAATCCATTGAGGTGAAATGTGCCTCATCACTGAACATGATTTTCTTCATGAAGTGCGCGATATACATTTTGATTTGAACGCCCGTTTTCATAATAAGCCTGAATAACTTTAACGCACTGCTCGATTGTGTATCTTTCCATGATTCAAATTGAATTAGTCTGAAATTGAAAAATGTTAAATAAAATGTAGAAAAAAATTTGACGTTTAGGTGTGCTTCACATTCAACATCAGCCCTTAAAATTTAACCACCCTTTTTAAAAGTATCGAAGGAACATATTATATAAATATGTATAAAATAAAGAAAGCTTTAGTAAGAAATATTATTAACTAATCACATAATTGAATTAAATATTAAAATATGGATATCATATGGCCGGCTTTGAAAAAAAAAATTGTATGTGTCTTATTTTGTTATTTTGTATATTTGTCTTATTTTCCTACAGGCTACCATTTGAGACGAGGTCTGTTAGAAAAGTATCTGACTTTGTTTTTTATTTCTAACACCTCACAAATTTTAATTATGCGCGATCTGCATAAGCAGACCTGTAACCTTTCTGCACATGTGTGAATTTTTTCCCGCCTGTCGCTAGCGTGGAGTTGGAGTCGTGTTAGAAATAAAAACCAAAGTCGGATACTTTTCTAACAGACCTCGTATGTTGGTTTAGGTTGCAGTCGTTGGCTCTGAAGACACCGCTTTGGCCAAAGGTATAGTCGTATTTTGATACTTCAGTATGGTTTTCTATTTTTTCCCGCTGATGCAATCGGTTTTTTTTTTAAATGTTGTCCCCTTCAAAGTAATCCCAGTAAGATATTATGCACTTGTGCCAAAGTTTTTTCCAATCTTCGAATCATTTTTTTATCTTGTTCAGCTCCTCCTTCGATGCCGTCTTTATTTCGTCAATCGTAGCGTAGCGTCATCCTTTCATGGACTTCTTCAGTTTCGGGAACAAGAAAAAGTCACAGGGGGCCAGATCTGGGGAATATGGTGGTTGTGGTATCATTAGTGTGGTGTTTTTGGCCAAAAAGGCGCGCACAAGCAACGAAAGCCTAACCCCGTCAGTGTGGGACTTTAACCCGAACTAAACCTCCTACCGTCAAAGTACCGATCCCCCCGGTACAACCATTAAGTATTCGTCGGGAGGCGGTTTGAGCACTAAGCTCAATGTCCGTTATTGTCCTGATGTAATACGTCGAAAGTAGCATCTGCTTGTTACCACCCACTGTTTAGGTCATTTGATGAGAGAGCCACCCCTGTCATAACAATACTCCTCCACCCACCATGTCTCTGTTCATACCACAGAAACGTAAGCTTCTATGTCTGGTATCGTCAGTTTACCTGCATCCAAATAAATTTATCTAGAAAGTGGTCCTACAGCGTAACCGTTAGTTACTAAATCTACTACTACAGGAAAAGTTACTACATCTACTACTATGGAATTTCAGCTATTTAGTGCTATGCTTTCGCTTTTTCGCCTTCTCTCCATTTGTCTCAAATCATTGAGTACGAACGCTGACAAATTTTTGATACCGCCCCATACTTCTTTAGATTGTAGCATATGTGGAACAACATTGTCCGGTGTTATTGGTTCTGCTATTTGGTTCTCCAACAACTCTCGTTCTTTATTATATCTTTGGCAGTGAAAGAAAATATGCTCCGCATTTTCATTAGCCTTGGCACAAAATGAGCATATAACTCCATCATCATGGCCATAATTATGGAGGTACTCCCTAAAACAACCATGTCCTGTCAGGAACTGCGTCATATAAAAGTCGACATTACCGTGTTTTCTATCAACCCATGCCTGCACATCACATAATCACGGTGTGTCCATCCTTTGGTTGTTATATCCCAGCGTCTTTACCATTTAGATAGACTCTCGTATCTGATTTCTTTGCGCTCCTCAGCTATTAACGACCTGCCAAAACTTCGGCTTTTGTCATATATTCTCCTACTTTCCAGAGCCATTATATCTGGGGGCATTATGCCAGAGATTACCCCAATAGCTTCATGGGATACCATGCGAAAAGCGCTTGCGACTCTAATAGCGCTCAGTCGAAACAGAGATTTTGTACTCTTGCCGTATGTTTCGTATTTTAACGCTTGTCCCCACACATGTGCAGCATACATTACAATGGATTGGGTAACTTTTGCCAGTAGTAGCCTTCTGTTCTGGCTTGGTCCGCCTATGTTAGCCATTATTCGAGATAGCGCCGTGTTTACCCGTGCTGCTTTCTCACAAGCTTTTTCAATGTGCACTTTGAAGTTTAAGCGTGCATCAATCATGACTCCCAAGTATTTCAGGTACGGTTGGGTGTTGATGTTATGCCCGTCTATGCTTAGTGTATTGTTCTCAATTTTTTTTCTACTTGTGATTAAAACTGCTTCATTTTTTTGGCGCGAAAGCTGTAGGTTTGACGATGTAAGCCAGTTTTTTTGTTTGTGAACTGTCGCACTACATATAGTCTTGATTTGATGAAGCTCCTTTGCCACTATTGCCAACGCAATATCATCCGCGTATCCGATTAATTGGGCTGCTTTTGGTATAGGGATGCGGAGAATTCCATCGTAGAGCACATTCCACAACAGAGGGCCCATCACAGAGCCTTGCGGTACTCCCCCAGTTACTCTATATTGCTTAACTCCTTCGTCTGTGTCATAGAGTACTATTCTATCTGACAGGTAGCTTTTTATCAAACGCAATAGATATGGTGGCGTATCCAGGTTCCCTAAAGCTTGCCTAATGTGGGACCAGCATGCAGAGTTAAAGTCATTTTTTACGTCGAATGTTATGACGGGGCAATACTCCTTGGTACCATGAATCCATCTTGTTCCTTAAATGGCATTTTCCGCTATTGATGAAGGCTTTTTTATTGCATCAATTGTCGAGGGCCCCCGGCGGAAACCATATTGGTTGTCGGACAAGCCTTCTTTTTCAATAAGGTGCTGCTCCAAACGATCAGCAATAAGCCGTTCTAAAATTTTGCTCATCGTATCAATCATACAGAGGGGTCGATACGAGCTTGGTTGACCCGGCGTCTTATTAGGTTTCGGCAAAAGGACAAGTCGTTGCTGTTTCCAAAGTTTTGGGAAGACACCATCTCCAAAACACTTTTGATATGTCTCCGTGAAGAGTTTTGCATCTTCTTTCAGTGCGAGTTTAAGAGCTCCGTTAGGTATTCCATCTAGTCCTGGAGCTTTAGTGTTCCCAAAACGACCCAAGGCTGTATTTACCTCTGTTTCCGTGACAGTAGGTATATCTGTAATAAAAGATGCGTCTGCTGGTAGTCGGTATTTTTGTTCATCTTCTTGTCTTGAAAAAAGGCGACCCGTCTTATGCCTAAATCATTGCAAAAATCGAATGGACGAGCCAATCGATATGTCTAGGTCCTCAGCAATTTCTCTAACGGTGATTCGACGATTGGCCAATACCAGTTTTTTCACGTCATCCATTTTTTCGTCTGTTGTTGAAGTGCTCTTTGATCCATCTTTTTGAATAGGTAAAAGTCGAAGACGAGCCGATAAACGTGCAAACAAAGCAGCTGTCAACAATTAACTGAACATTCAAAATGGCAGAACTCGTCGACATGAGTACCAACATATCGCCACAAAAAAATCGAAATTCGAATATACGTAACCTGCGAAAATTCAAAATTCGCGATACTTTTTGAAAACACGTCGTAGAAGTGTAACGGTCTCTAGATTATTTTTTGTTCGTACTGTAAGAATGTGGGATTCATTACCGACCTCAACTAAAAACATGCAATTTAATTTGCAAAAACAGTTCAGTTTCAAGTATCTTTGAACAGGAAACTTTCTAATGTTTTGCCTTCATTTTTTATGCTATGTTTCAGTTACTTATTCTTCATCATTAATTTTTTTAGTTTATATTTTTAGTGTTTATAGTTTGGTTTAAGTTAGGTTTTCGGTATAATATATTTTAATTAATCAATAATTGTACAAGGAAAGGCCTTGAGGTTTTACTGTACCGAAAAGTAAATTAATAAATAAATAATGAAAATAAAAAACAAAAATCAAAATACCTCAATATTTTCTGGGTATCCAGACTAACTTTCTTGAAAACATGCGTGCCGTAATAAGCTTTTTTTTAGTGGGGTTGGAGATAGAATTTTGTATGCTGGAATCATCCTTCTCCAGCTACCCCATATGGCTCTGCTTTATTATGCGTCTACTTACACTAATTGCCGTATGCATGCATGCATTCCGACACTGCTCTACAACTAAGCTACTGCTCAGCGTAACAGACCTCATTCAAGAAAATATAAATATATTTTACGTAGGTAAGATAAAGATACTTTTTTTTTCAACAGCACCGGCCAAATGCGAAACATTTATGTAGCTGGCAGAGAAAATTCTGGCTTTGCAAAAACTTCCATCGGTTTTTAAATTTTCTAGAGAATATTAATAACAGCAATTATCTGAATTCCAGCATTGCAATATAAATATTAGAAAAAATTAATTAGAAAACTAAAAATAAACTCGTATGCGGACACCAACAACAACAAAAATAAATTGAAATAATTACATATAAGCGTACTGACAGTAAACAAATAAAGTACTCGTACTTGCGCACAATGTATATACATACATACGCGTATGACATATCTATATAGGTATATGTATGTGTGTATGAAATATTTCAACGCATAATTACAAATACGCACACACACTTGTAAAAATCTTCTATAATAGATACTGACTCCAAGATAACTTTTTTTAATTTTTTTTTTTCAAAAGAATTGTGTGGAAAAATTAATGCGTTGGCAAAAAGTGACAAAATAAAAGAAATGCAAATGAACTCAAAAAGGAGGGAGTGAAAATAAAAATTGATAATAATTGAAATACAAAAGATTAAGCCTAAATATGCGTACGCGTGTGTGAGCGTATGAGTGAGTGCGTCTACCCACCCTGCAGGAAAAACTTTGCTCTTTAAAACGAGTACTCCTTACAAGCCAAACTTGGGCGCAAGTGGCATATCATCAAAATAGAACAATAGTTTTTTTGCAAGTAAGGGACTTTCAAAAGACGCGCTTAGATGTTATTTTAAAACTAAAACACTTTTATAGTAGATCTTTTTATTCAATATACGGCTCTTCACAATTGTTTGTGAAAATTACATAATTTAATGCCCACCATAAACACTTCTACAGGTAAAATACGCCAAACAGTCGGTTCATGAATGCCTGAATGTCAAAGTGTTGAGTACGTCGAAATATCGATGTTGAAGGTGACACGGGAACACTTTGCGCTACAGCAGGGATTTTCTCAACAGAACGTCCAGTTTTTGGTTTGTCCATCCTTCTTTTATCCTCAGCTAAAACAAGTTTCTTTACATTTTTCCACCAACCTTTGAATTGTCAACTCATTCGGACGATTATTCCCACCAAAAAATCACAAATTTTGTGATTAGGTGTTCTTAAAGATTCTCATAATAAGTTTTTTTTTAGTTTCAACAATTTTAATGCGTTGTTTTATTGAATAAAATTGACTTGACTTCTAGCGCAACTTTGGGGTGTCGACAAGTATGATTCAGTTGTGACAATTCTAAGTTTCTTTACACATTAAAAAATTAATTTTTCTGCCGATAAATACTCCGAATTATATGATTCACATCGCAACAAATTTCTCTCCGCAAAATCTACATACACTCCGAGCACTTCTGTACTCTGCCGTGCGGGGTTTTATTCTGCCGAGTCACAGACATCCGCGCATTCTTGCTGAGCAGACTCTACGCCTCGGCGCTCATTGGGTAAAAAAAGTGGAAGGATATCTCGCTAATGTTAAATATGGAAACTTTCAGAGTTTTTACTATGTGTATTTGTCTGCGTTCCTATCTTCGTTTTTAGACAATCTTAAGAATAAAAAACTTTCGACTTTTTTGGACTCTGTAGGTACATCAGGATAACATGATTTGTACGATAACTTAGTACTTGGAGATATTCAATAATTCAGTGATGATTTTCCTGCTTACGTTATTATCTTAATTAATTTTTCGAGCTATGGGAAGCCTTCTTAATCTAAGTGCGTAAGTTTTAGAACCAGTCGGATTTAAGGTGATAGCAGAACTTACGCCTACAATGTCCCAGTGAACATTTTTTTTTTCATTCTTAATTTACTTACGCTTCGAGATCAGCCTTAAATTTTTCCTAGTTTTCTTAAGTATTACATCTCTTCTAAAAGTTTCAGAAATGGAGGGACCTACAATTTTAAGCAGGCTCCGAAAGGCAAATTGTATTTATTTTCTTGTGAGGAGCCTTTTCATGGCAGAAATACCTTCGGATGTTTGCCATAGCCTCCGAGGGGTGACCGCTATTAGAAAACAGACTGTCACAATGTTGTCCAATTCCACAGGCCCTAAAAATGAAAAAAAAAATAAATGGCACAAGTCACAACACTAATGTCTTCCAATATATTCAGTTAAATTTTATTTTCAAGAAAGAGACAGGATAAACCACCCAGAAGCATTTGCGGCAACGTTTTACAGTACAAATTTTCCACCAGGGCACATATTCTCCAACACATTTCCGCGCCATGCTCGTGTGCACGTGTGCATGCTCATAAGTATTTGTGTGAATGACTTTTTAATAAAATTTTGCCAACGGCGGAGTTTTGTGTTGAATTATGAAATGTTCGCGCTTATGCGAACGCACTTTGTACGCGGCTTACCGAGTTATTTTCCACACACGCAACGAAGTGGGGGTGGGCAGGGGCCACATATTCTTATATCGGCTGGTATTAGGCGCAACGGATGGTGCATTTGAAAGACCGCCATCGGCTAAGCGTCTGCTCCAGCGCGTATGAAAAGGGTGTCGCCCGCTTATGTAGGTCTACCCTGTGGAGGCGGCCCACTCGCGACCTCGTCACATTTATTTCTATGTGTGTGGATACGTGTAATTGTGTGTGCTCGTACGCAGCTTACGCAACTTTCCTTTGGCATTTTTTAACACTCTGATATTTTTTAATTTTTATTTTTCATAGAACACTTTTTTTATAATATTTCATTGCCTTTGGGTTGTTTCACATTTCAACTTGGCGTGACAAATAAATTTTGTAATATGCGTTTTTCTGTATATTTTTTTGTTACCACATGTCGCTTTTAAGCTTTTCCGCAAGATTTTACTGGATTTATGTTGCTAGGCAACGAAGTATGTCAAATTTTAAGAACCAATTTGCAGTTGATTTCTCAAAGAAGATTTACGCGCGAGGATTTACTCTAAAAGTAGATGAATTTAGAAGAAAAGTAAATGAGATCTGTATGAAAAATCTATTTAATATTGATAAAGATTTTAGAGTTAAATATCAACGGATCTCTTTAATTTTTTTGTTTGTTGATTTTTTAGAATACAAAATTTTTATTTTTCAGTTATCTCCGAACGTTTCATAACACTCCCGTAACTTCCACGGTGGGTCTCTTATGATCTGGCAACAAGAGGAATTGGGGTCTTATTTTATTGAGATTTTATTTCGCATCATTACTGGCTAATACTTTATTTAATTTTGCCGAAGAATTTCACGGTGAGCCTTGGACGTATCAACAGTGGAATCTACGTGGAATCCAGCGGGACAAAACTGCACTTTGCTCTTGGAACGCATGCATCTGTATTTCAAGCGGAGGTGTAGCAGTCCAAGAAGCGATGAACTTAGTTGTGGAAAACCGATGGAGAGGCAGATCTATATGTGTCTGCAGCGACAGCCAAGCTGCGCTCATGGCCTTAAACAGCCGTCCAACCACATCAAGGGTAATCGAGTCCTGTAAATTCAGGCCGAACTATGTCGGTACACATAATAGCCTGATGCTAACTTGGGTCCCGGGACACGTGGGTATCGCAGTAAACGAGATCTCTGACTTTTTAGCCAGGCTGGGCTCTGAGGTCAACTTTTTTCGCCCGGATCCTGTTCTGTCACTCCCTTCTGCAGCCATCAAAGCCACGGTTATCTAACGGGTTACTCTAACCCACAAGCGAGCTTGGCAGGCTGAGAGACGTTGCAGATGAACAAAACTGATGCTACATGTCATGTCCGACCGATTGTCGCAGTTCCTCCTGTCACTAAGCAGAGGGGACTGTAGGAGGCTGGTTGGACTGATGGCGGGCCACTTTCCATGGGCAAAGCACATGGAAAAGTTGGGCATCTCAGACAGTGTACTCTGCCCAGCTTGTGAAGAGGAGGATGAGACGGCGGACCACTTTCTGTGCGTCTGCCTCGCTTTCGCTCGAATCAGGTTTGAGGTCTTTGGCACTGATGTGCTAAGAAGCGACCACCTTGGCTCCTTGGCACCACAAGATCTACTCAGAATTCTTCGGAGATCGAGTAGATTTAAAGAAAATTAAAACGGGAACCCGAGTGCAGTACATTGGATTTAATTGTGGTTGACTGCTGCACTTGGTAGTCTGTCCCGACAAAAAAGCAAAATAAAAAAAAAACAGTTCAAGAGCCTACTTGAACAAGAATCAAATTCGTCAATTGTGATGGCATACAGATCAAAATAGAGGAGAAAAGAACAGAATAGACGAGAAGGAAAGCTTTGAAATAGAAGAGCCATCACGACCTGATTCGTCTAGCAGTTTTCCACTAGGCGACTGTGACTAGGAATCCAAATGAACCTAAATCAAAGTACTCGGTAAGTAAAAAAGGATTATACCCTTCCTTATATTCGATCAAAGATTTCACTCAATTCACGTTATTGGGACTCAAACCAGTCGCCATATAGCTTTCTCCGAAGTTAGAACACATAGGCACGTTTCTATGTGAAAGAAAGGCTATTGTAATCTGTTAATTAATCTTTTATTAGTACATTAATTCAAACTTCGTCTGTCCAGGAGATGCCCATTATACAAGGTCGCCCCTGAAGTATCCTTCGTTCATATTCTTTCTCCTGACAATCTTAATACCCACCGCCAGGTGAGCGTCAACAGCGTGAGACCACTAGTTACTAAGTTTAACGGCCTGGTTTATTCGTGATAGTTATGGGTATGTGGATATGGGTATTTTTAAGGTCTAAATTCTGTGTGATCAATATCATGCATGATTTTATTTTGCCCGACATAAAAATCTTGTGTAAGACACTGACACTAATACCGAATCTAGAAAATACTGGCACTGGCACCGAACCTCAAATTGGAAGACTAAAAAAAGTAAATTAGTCGGTCTTGACCGAAAACCTTTCAAAATTTTCGTAGTCACATTTTAATGGTGCACGTACAACAAAAACAAAAACAAAAGCAAAAACAACAAACAACGCATAACATTACGAAGCGCGAAACTTAAAAGGTTAATTTTCCAATAAATCGAATATTAACCTTGAGTGCATTGCGAATTTTCGCGAGCAACAAAACCAACAAAAATGAAGGAAAGAAAAAACAACGCAAAAAGTATAAATGAATGCACAAAATACAACGAAACCAATTAAGAAAAACAAGAGAAACAAAAAAATTTGCAAACAAGAAATAGGAATTGTGAATATGGAAACAAACAAATAACAATAAAAATATAAAAAAATATTTATGGATACATTTTTTGTAGGTTCGAATATGCCAACATAGATGCACGCAAAACGCAACAAAATTAACAAACCGAATAAGCTGACAACAAAAATAACAACAAAGCTAAGAATAATGAAAAACCAAAAACAACAGAACAATAGGAGCAAAGAGCATTGCACGCGTACAGGCATACATATCTGCATATATACGGATACATATGTATATGGATGTATATGTACAGATGAGTGTATGAATGTGAGTGTGTGCGCTTGTTATGCATGCAAATACACAAATATATTAAGAAAAGAACATTAATATTTTTTGTGTTGAACCTTGCTCTCAATTCGCGCTTGAATGCGCCGCTGCCTGCCACAAGAAGCAGCGAAGTTAGCAGCAGCAGCAGCAACGGCAGCGGCAGTGGCAGGGCAAAAGCACGCACACAGATCAACCAAGAACGTACACACACGCATGCATATTTTTTAATAAAAGTTATACAACAACTTTTCGATATACAAATGCACATTTGTACATTAGGGTGCCGCGCTCTCCATGCAAAACATAACCAGAACTGATAAAATTTATTATATGTTAAGACTTACGCAAACATATTTTAGAAAAAAAAACAATAATTAAAATTTAAGTGCGCTGAACCGGGTTGAAAGTGCCTCCAAAAATTGAGTTCTTAGTAAATAAAATAATTTTTAAATTATTTTCCCAAAAGTCACCCCCTATAAAAGATGAGTATAAGCTTAAAAGGGCTGCAAAAAAATGTATAATTGTCTATTAACGGAATCAATGTAATGACATTTGAGAAAAAAGTGTGGAACGCGAATGAGTTAATTGCACAAGAAATAAAAAAGCTGAAAAAATATCTTTCAAATGTTATCTTAGAGGTTTAAATTGATCAATATTTTTTTTAAGTTTTTCTTAAATCTATCTTCCCAAAAAAAGTCCCTTCAATCGATTCGATATCTCGATGTCCTTAACAATTAGACATTCATAAATTGACTGTTTGGCGGTTTTTGCCTGTAGATGTGCCAACATTGTGGACATTTAAAGGATATGATTTTTTACATATAATTCTTAAGAGCCGTATTTTGAATAAAAATAGTTAAACCTGAAAGAACCTAAATATAAAACAACATCTAGGTTCGCGTTTTGAAACACCCTTAACAACACTATTATTTCCTAATAATTCGCCTCCCGGAAACTTCTACGTTTTTTCGGAGTTACTAAAAACACATCGTACACGGATACTTTGCGACCACTGTGACTATCATCGCAAAATAAAATGCTCGAAATGATAAAAGTATTCAAGAGTCAAAAGCAGTGCATTTTTTCAATGTCCTTTTAAGTGATGTTTAGCACTCCGAAAATTCTGAGTACTTTTGGAGTTGCTAAAAAACATCATATCCGTATATGAAGTATGTAATATGTTATTTGGAAATCATCATATACGGATAGTTTCTCGAAAGGAGAAAAGTACTCAAGAGTCAATAGACTGGTATTTTTCCAATATTGTTTCAAGTATTTATTAGCAGTCCGAAAATTCGGAGTTACTGAACATACATACACGACTGGACGTCATAAAATTCGAACGTCTTCGGTTAGGACACACGAAAATAGCACACGGCCATCATCTAAATAGCCATCAAGATCTAAAATAAAATGTATCTAAACTTAGGTATGGAAATATGTATGAAATTATCGAGCTGAAGGCCTAGCTACTATAGCTGCTAACATAATAAGCCTGTAAGACTTATTATTGGCCAAGTGAGAACTCAAAAGTCAATAGCATGGAATTTTTGCAACATTATTTCAAGTATTTATTAACACTCCGAAAATTCGGAGCCCTTTCGGAGTTACTGAAAATACATGCAATACACACCACTGAAATACCTGTAAATTTTCTGTGTGACTTAACTCAACCCAAACGGGAGAAATTTTGAGTTTTTCTGAGTTACTGGAAATACATATGTATGTAATTGCTCATCACTGAAGTGCACAGTACTTCTTCTACATGTTTGCCGTTTCTTAACTGATAAATATGCGTCTTGTCCAAGTGAGAATTCAAAAGTCAATAGCATGCCATTTTTGCAACATTATTAAAAGTATATATTAGCACTCCAAAAGTTCCGAGTACTTTCGGAGATACTGAAAATACATGAAATGCACACCACTGAAGTACAATACACCTGTAATTTTCGGTGTGGCTTAACTCAACTGAAGCGAGAGAAATTCTGAGTATTTCGGAGTTACTGAAAATACATAATTGCTAATCACTGAAGTGCATTGTGCTTCTTCTACATTTTCGGCGTAACTTAACTTATAAATATGCATCGTGTCCAAGTGAGAACTCAAAAGTCAATAGTATGGCATTTTTGCAACATTATTTGAAGTATTTACTAATACTCCGAAAATTCGGAGTAGTTTCGGAGTCACTGAAAATGCATTAAATGCACACAACTGAAGTACAATATACCTGTAAATTTTCGGTGTGACTTAACTCAACCCAAACGATAACTCAAGAGTCAATAGCATTGCATTTTTTCAATATTATTTTAAGTATTTATTAGCAAACTTGCAAAACGTATCACTGGAGGGACTAGTTACCTTTTTAAATAGATCTAAGTGGTTTAAGCAGCTTAGTTAGTGGATGGAAATCAAACGTAGGTGTCATAATAGGCCGTAGGGTCACCGAGTGTATATTTTTAAATAAGCAACCTGGCTAACCTATCCTAACTAATTTATTAGCACTCCGAAAATTATGAAAATACGTAAAATGCACATCACTGAAGTGGAACATATTTTTTGTATATTTCCGGTGTAGCTTAACCCATATACAAGCGACGTGCCCAAACGGTTCATATTCATTTCAATTCCATATGCTGTTAAAACTAAATAATATATCTTCAGATTATGAGAACAAATTCACAAGGTATATTTAATAACATTTTAATAGTGAATTTTGGGAGACCTAAAAGACTTTTGTACATAAAAACGAAATAATTTTCCAATGTTTTTTACATAGTTTACTTAGTTTTTTACATAAAATGTGGAATCTAAATTTAAACAACATCTAGGCGCATCTGTTGAAAGACCCTTTACTATTTAAAAAAATTTTAAGTAGACCTAAGCATTATGTCTTATATTAGTTCAGGTTATATTTATAAAAAACTCCGATTTCTGAGGAATTTTCAAACCGGTCAAGCCCACGTAAATTTTAATATTTTCGCATAATATTTTACAAGAAGTCCTAAAAGACGATAGCTTCTTTAATGCTGGTGGAAAGATCGCATTCGTTGTTTTATGAGCGGCCCTAATGTCGGTACACATATATGCATATGTATATGGCTGCATGCATATATATGAATATTCCAATGCATAGCGAAGGTATAGACTGAGGAATAAAACTTCACAAAAAATGTGCAAACAGTTTTGAATAAATATATTTGTATAAATAGTTATTTAAAAAAAAACAGCAAACTGCATTTATAACTAAAATGCATTTAATCGATGAGTAATCTTACAAGGCAAACTTTGTAATGCCCTCAAAGTATGGCCAAACTGTATTTTCAGAGCTCAATGGAACGGCCGAGCAGAAGGTAAAGTACACCAACAAGCAGATGAACAACAAAGTCCAAAAATGCACTATAAGTGCCGCACCGAGCATTGCAATGACCCAACGGCTCAGCGCTGGCGCTGTCACCAGCTAAAATCGATGTGAGAATCTGAGTTGAATTTATTTTATTTTTGATATTCCATTCAACGAATATTTTGACTCACTTTATGGAATATTTTTACTTGCGCAAAAAAAGCTAATTACCAGTTGACAGTTGCATCAAGAAGTGAGGAGCGAAAGGTGGTTCAAGAGTGCGCTCTATGTTGCCCTTGCAACTGCAGTGGCTTTGGTGGCAGTGTCAGAGTCGTCAGTGCCGCCGGCGTGCAGCGCAATGAGGAGCGAATGAGGCAATGCAGCGGTGAGCGCATAAATATGCAAGCGCACACACACACGCATGCAAGCGCTTGCTTAGCATTTTAAAGCCGCATCCATGCAACCAAGCAACCATTCAGCATCTTGCCGAACTGAGAAACTGAGCATCCATAGCTAAACAGTGGCTGCGTATTGTTCGACTGACGGCTGCTGTTTGCTAGCTGTCGCTTTCTGGAGTAATGTCAAGTGTAAAGCAGCCATTAAGTGACGCCACAGCACACACACACATGCTTAAGCAGACACGCATACCCATTTGCATCGTTGCATTTTTTCCCCCAAATTGATGCTCCAACACACAGTTCCAGCTACATACGCACGTAAAAACATAAAAATGTACGAGGAGCTGTGCATTTGTGCATTTGTTTAGCGGTGTGTGTGCGTGTGTGAGTATTTGCATGCGGTGAGTTTCTGAGTTTTAACTGCATCATCGTGTTGAGTTTCTTTCTCTTGATGAATTGCATTCGCGCCGTCGCTCATTAGCACTCAAAATCTTCTACAGCCCAAACTCCCCTCGCCGCTGCATCACTACTACAATTTTGTTGCACTGCATATCGGTGTTTTTAAGCGCTATCGGGTAGTGGGTATGCATAGTAAAATTATATATGAAAAACAGTTTGAAGGACTATTGTAGACGATACTTTTACCAACAAGGATTTTATGGTTCAGGATTGTTTCAATCGATGCCCGTTTGATACTCTAACCAAAGGTAATAAATATAAGAATTGCAAGCTCATTTTGCCGCCTACAGAGCAAGTTGAAAAAACATAAAATGTTTAGAGATGGTCAAGATGAGAAAGAGTTAACGAAAATGAGAAAAAGTTATCGAAAATTAGAAAAAGTTATCGAAAATGAGAAAGAGTTATTGGAATGAATATAAATTTTTTATCAGAATATGGAATTATGACTTACACTTTACTAATTCAAATTTAGGTACTTGGTCGTAGACGTGTGCGTGTATTTCTGGAATGGAAAAAATGAAGTGAAATAAATTAAAAAAATTAGTAGCTAAAAAAGGTGATATTTTAAATTCCAATAAGAATTATAGAATTAATATACATATATAATATATTCCAAAATTATAAAAGCCACCATCTTTTTTATAAAAATTTAGTCTATTCTATAACAAAGACCATTTTAACCCAGTTTGAAACTTTGCAAAAAATTTCACACTTTTTACTCAGAATTTTTGGAAAATGCTTAGATATGCAGTCTTATAGCTTAAATTTGTGGTGGCGCGAAATTCTCATTGAGTTTTGATAATTTTTACTTTGACATATTTTTTCCTCCACCAAACCATATAACGAATGCTCGACCCCATTTTAGTTTTAAGGAAATGCGGCACACCGTCAGGGAAGAAATGATTAAAGAACGCCAAAAATGTTAAGCCATTTCAAATTCACACTTAGTTTGGCATTTTACAAGCCACATTTAAGCTCCGTTTTGATAAAATGTTGAGCCCTCCAACGGGCAGATATCTACAGCCAACCAGAGCTGCTGATGTAATGGAGAATACTAATGGGATTTAGGTTGGCGCACTGACCCAGACTGTCGAAGAAAGGAGTACCCAGTGATCTTTAGTGTCTAGCTTCCAAAATCGGACATTTACAGACAAAGTGCTCAACAGTTTTCTTTTCTGAAAGGACCCCACAGCTTCTGCAAAGACAGTTAAATGGTAAACATAGTTTTTCCGCGTGTGTGCCGATCGTCCAATGACCGGTAAACACTGCTACTAGTTTGGAAATTTAAGGGCGAACTGTCTCCCCGGTCTATTCTACTGGGATCAAAACGTTTTCAAAATAACAGACGAACAAATTCTGTTCCATCTGCTAGGCGCTTTTCCGAGAAATAAGTTGTGAAATTCCCCTTTATTAACAGTCAGGGGGATGCTGATGACCGTACAGGAGAGCTCTGATAAAAATTTAGTCGACCCCTTTCTGGCAAGCTCATCAGCAATTTCATTTCTTTCTATATTCTTACGCCCTGGAACCCAAACCAGAGAAATGTTACCCGCACATGGCGTCGTAAGTGTCTTGATCGAAATTCGACTATAGGAAAAAATGTTAATATACCTCTCCCTCCCACGTGTTCTAAGTATGATATTTTGGCTGCCTGCAGGATCGCAAAGGCTTCTGCCATTATATCAATTAAATGATTTAGAAGAAACCCCTGCTCGAACTCCTGATACCATCTTGCAGACGTCAGTGAAGACAGAGGTACTAGCATCGGTACAGATTTTCCCTTCGTTCCAATCTTGCCTACTTGGAAAGATTGCGCTGATTACAATTTGAGCACCGATGGAAATAACGTGAAAGTCGATGAGAAGTAAGTGCAGTTCTGCATGCTCCGGTGATGCTAATACAAGCTGTCCTTTGGACAGTCCCTAATTGAGTGATATCATAGCCCTTCTGAAGAATTTTCCACCAAACCAAGCGTCCGTTTCAGAAACATACAAATCGAGGCTCCCGAATTCTCATAGTTGTAACTATGTATGCCAAATGCGCAAGCATTGGTTTAGACAAAGATTTCCGGCGCGCTCACCTTAACCCGTGCGTGTTTTTAGTATCTGTGAAACATTTTAATCTTTTCACTCTCTTTTTTAATAAACTTTCGTTATACCCGTTTTGAGAAGTCTTGAAAAATTTCTATTTATGTATAAGGCAGATGGTTAAAATATGCTAAAAAAATTCTCGTTAAATTCTACTATAAAAATCTAACAACAGAAATTATATTTGAAGTAGTTTTGTAATTTTCAATAAATTAATGGTATTTGTAATAAAATAATTACACTTTCACTCAAAATGTTAAAGCTTGAATTCTCCGTAAAAACAAGTGGTTGGCAAAGTTGATTCAGAGACATCTTATTTCATAATCATTCGAGTTGAGTAACCCTTGTTGGAGAGCGGAATTGTTTAAATTACTCAATAACTTCAGTTACCAGATTGAGATGACCCAAATGGCCCCTTGATTTTCATCCATGAAAAAATTTGCGAATGGCAAAAGTTCTTTACAGAGTTGATATTATGAGTAGGTCTTTGAAGATCAGCTTACAGACAACAAACTTTCAGGTTGAATGGAGTATTCCTCAGAAGATAAGGCAAGATGCGGACATTTTAAATAAAGATAAAAAACTACATATATTATATTAAGGTAAAAGAAATGTAAGGAAAATAATAAAAAAATGCAGGCGTAATAAAAATTGTTTTCAATATCAGAAAGCACAAAACAACTCAACTCTTACGCAAGTGACATTCAATAACTCGAATTTACTCCCAGCCAAATTAAGGTTTGTAATATTTTCTTATCGTTCATAGTCCTATATTGCATATATTTCTGTGTGTGTATGTAAATATATTTATTTGTTGTAATTCAGCTGCATATCAATTTTGTTCACTGGAGTATCTTCGATAAAATGCAAGCAAATATTATATTGTTTTACCATTAGTTATATGGGCTTTATTAATCAAATTATGCTACAGGGTGACCCTATTGAAATTACCTGAATGCAGTGTATCTTTCCTTACCCATGTATTAATCCTCTGACATATAAAAAAATCATAATCCCGGATACCACTATACGATAGAAATAAAGCGTGGAGATGTGCCACTGAACACTGAAAAACTTTCGAACGACTCGTGCTTTTTGTGGCGTAAGTGAGGAGTTTTGTTGAAAAACTTACTTTTTGTCAACAAAGAAAAAGTTTTTGTGCGTCTAATTTCAGTGCACAGTCCGATTACTTTCGTGGCAAATTTTCAATTAATAAGGTCGTAAAGCCATTGAGGCAAGAGAGCGCAAACATAGACCGTCCCGGTCACAAAAACCATCCGGTAGGGCCTTCCTTGACCTACTGCCCGAATTTTGAAACTTTCATTTCATCTCCTGCATACGAGTATTTACTGTTAATAAATTGTTCTGAGTTTTTGTCCCCAGAGCAGGCACTGAAACTGATCACGTTCGCGCAAACTCAACAACTCTTTTATTTTAACGTGGCACGTGTGCTTTTAAAGGAAGGCCACCTCTGCGTTAGAAAGATCAAGTGGAGAAGGAGTTGGCTTCACTTGGTGTGTCCAACTGGCGCCGATTAGCACGAGAAAGAAACGACTGGCGCGCTTTGTTAAACTCAGCCAAAATCGCGTAAGATGAGATATTTTTTTCATTTTTTGGGATTGGTCAGACTTCATTTTGAGTGCGTTACTGAATAATTATCGCATGGTTGTCGTTCAGCTGATCAGCCACCTTTCTCGTAGAGACTCCGAGTGAGACGAGGCCTTTCTCATGCAGGTTTTCTAAAATCAGTATCTTGCTCCACGGCCTATGCTCCACGAGGTTATCAGGACATCAGTGTGTAGGTAACACCATTCGCACGATATTACCCGATCAGCAACACAAAATTTATACCAAATCGCAGCAGTATTTAAGTATTGATTTACGGGCTAAATATTCCAACGCCTGATTTACTTGCTTTTGTGATTGCACAAAAGTCTAGCCTGATACCTTCAAGAAGACTTTCTCCTCCAACATTACAAACATCCAATTTCATGGTTTCGTGGTCTGCAAAGCTTCTGTCCTATATTTAATAAAAATTAGCTCGGTGAGAGATTTTTAGAGTTTGGTGAGGAAAATTAAGTTAAGTTATTTAAAAACATTTTCTATATAAAATAAAAACAAATCTATGGCAAATAATTTATGCCGCCTTGGTTTATGTCTAATTGCTCCCAACTAATAGCTTAACCACCTAACGGCTATTGAACGTATATATCTCACCTACAAAAATAAGTAAAGCTTCATTAAACCAAGGTATATTACCTTATAACTCGAATTTGGAAACTTGAACAATTTATATAAATTCTATTTCACTATAAGCCCGCGATCAAAATGAACTCTAAATAAAGATAAAGTTTTTCTATGGTCATAGGATCCGGACTCTCAGTGCACAGTAGGCGAAATGGTTTATCTAGCGGAGGAAAATTAAGTATTATGGAGGAGGTGTAAAGTGGAGAAAACGGATACTAGGAAAGTGGTGGTTGAGTATTTGTGAATTACGAACTATGCCTTAGTTACAGTTGTGTTATCCGCTTTATGCTGCTGATATTTAATATCAAGGTCTGCTATATCACAAGGCGTAGCAAACCAAAGAGAACCAAGACGCCTAAACCATAGCCCCGCGAAAACTGGGCAGCTAAGGAGAGACTGCTGAGATGATTCCACTTCATCCTCCATACAGTTGACACAAGTAATTCGAATTCCTGGTGGAAGGTATCCTGTAAGTTAAGTCGAGAGTTAAGATTTAATCAACCTCAAAAGAACCTTCGAACGCCTCCGACCCACACGTGACCAGAAGAATTTTGCGACCTTATAGTTCTGTATACTTGTCCACTGATACACATCTTTCCAGGAATACACCGCAAGTCGTCAAGGCGATCTCAATCTCCTCCTCTTTCGGGAAACTATCTCACAGGCCCTTTGTCTGGCCAGCTCATCCACCTCACAATTTCCCGCAATGCCGTTGTGACCAGGTACCAAGATTAGCTAAGGCTCAAAGAATTCGGATGCGACCGAGTGTGGAGCCAGACATTCCCTGACTACATTTGAGCGCGCCATCTAATTGCCGTTTGGCTATCGGAGAAAAAAATCTACTTTTTTGACAGTGAGTAGCCAATCAGCTGCGTCATTGATTGCGGCTACCTCAGCTTGGAACATACTGCAGTGATTCGGTAACCAGAATTTGAGTTTGATAGGGAACTCCTCGTAGAGTACTCCTCAGCTAACTCTTGAGTTCCACCAGACAATGACCATACACAAAAATTGACTTTGTAATGGAGTTATTGAACAAACCAGTCGAGAGGCCCAATTTAATGCCAATAGCGCCTTTGCATCCACATTAGCTTACTGTCAAGGATAAGACTTAAATATTTTAGGGGAGTTGAGCTCTGGGTATTTTATATTTCCTTGTAAATAGCACAAGCTCCATCTTGAGAGGAATCACCGATGGGCCGCAATCCGCTTCCCTGCATCAAATCGTAAAAGCAGTTGTTAGAGGAATGTCGTAGATAATTTTATGGCTCTTATTTTTTTCCTATATGATAACCAGCATATGTTCGCCGTGGTTACGAGTGACATGGTCCATTCGGCCAGTCCAATTTTTTACTACTCTTTGAGTCCAATCACTTACTACTAGATGAGTCCAATAAGCAGAAATGCGACACAAACGAATATTGTACGAGGTGTATTTTATAGATTCGTAAGCTTAGATCCTTACGTAAAATGTTCCACGTAGTCGAAAAACAAAGGCCAACAAGTTGAGAGCGACGATGAATCGATATTTTGGTGTCTTCTTCATCTATGAACGTCGAGAACATCTTTATCTTTTTTTCAAAGTACATTTCCACAATTTGGGAGCCTTGCTCTGGTAATTTATGTGACTTGCCAAACCTTACTGAAGGGGAATGTCAACAAAGTTTGCCATTCTCAGCCCTCAAACAGTTAATTCTGGGCAAACTGAGGGAAGAAGTACATACAACATTTGACGGACTGTATGAGAATAAATGCTGACGTGGATTCGAGGTTTAGTGCAGGTTAAAGTCTCACACTGATCGGGTATAGGCTTTCGATGCTTCCTTTTCATAAGGAAAAACAACAAGAAAAAGCTGTTAAGCCATAGCTATCGATATCGATAGTTCTTATGCAGCAAAAGAGCACCCAGTATATTGAAGAGTTCTATCCCTGATTTTTGACGCTTTAATTTCTTTTATACTTTAGCGCAAAAAAAATATTTTCCTATACTTCTATTCACAATTTCTTCTGTACCTAAACACTGTGCGTTATTCGTTTGCATTCAGATGATTCCTCTCCGCGACACCATTTTTTTCTTGCGTTTTTTCTGCCCTCTTGTGCTTCTATTCGTTTTCAGAAAATTTTACGTTTTTTGTCTATACCTCAACTTCTTCGTGGCGCGTTTACATTACATGTTAATTCTGCCCTGCGTTCCAATCACCTTCGTTCCCCAGTCGTAGATGTCGTCTCTTAGTCAGGCAGAGTAAGCAAATCCGGCCACCGCGCCAACTCCTCCTTCAGTGCATCTTCAAGTTGCGTTCGCTGTGCCCGAAGTCCTTTTCCTTTCATTGCGCTCAATTTTAACTTAGTTGTTGTTTGTTGTTGTGTAGCGCTTTTTAAAATTTCGCCTTTTTGTTACTGCTGTTGTTGGCATCGCCAGACTTGCTTTGCCTTTCGTCTCGTTGCACTTTTGCCGCTACTGCCAGCATTCGTATGCACCTTCGAGTGTGAGTGCTTTAAGTGTGTGTGTGTGTGTGGATGTGTTAGTGTGCTTTCGGGAGTTTCTTCCCCATGCATTGCTCTAAGTGTGTCTTCGCTCGCTACGCCTCAGCCCGTTTTGCATATCTACATGTTGAGTTGTTTTGTCGGGTTCGCCGCCGTTTTTTGTTTACCCCAAAAAATGCTTTCAGAATTTTTCGCTGTTTTTTGTTTGTCTGCAATTTTGTTGACAAGCAGCATTGTTCGCAAAATTGCAATTGTGTATTGTCGTTGCTGTTGTTGTTGTTATTTGTGTTTTTTGTTATTCTTAAGTTGGTGCGTTTACTTGCTTGTTTGCGATCGGAAGTGCAGCCGCAATGCAATTTTGTGCATTCAAGCGTGTTGTGTTGTTGGCTGACGTTGTTTTGCTGCAACTTTATCCTTTTCCTATCTCGAATTGTAGGGTAAGGGTAAGTTCTCAACAAAAAAAAACAACATAAAAAACACAAAAAATATCAAAAAAAGACAACGAAAAATGCATTTGAAAGGAAAATAATATAAAACGGCAGCATCTATTCGACACGCATACCCGCACATGCACAGACATTTATTGGTATTTCAATACACACACACACATACATACATATATTTTTTGCTGTAGCTGCATCTGTGTGGTCGCACTGCCGCATAGATCTTATCTTGTGCAAATAATGCATTAATGTCCTTGACGGAATTCTACCTGCCTAACTGCCTGCCTGCCTGCCTGTGGCCTCTTCGCGCTCCACTGCTGATGCAAATGCATTTTTCACACAGCCACATTTCAAGTTGCACCAATGCATCCTTTGCCACACAACTTACCAACTAACTGTAACTATTGCCGTCACATTGTTGTTGTTTGCTTAGTAGTTCAGTTTAGTTTCTCTGTTTTTTGTTTTTATTCCTTTGCCCTAAGCTGCCACACATGACTTCACAATTGAAATGTTGCAGCGCGCAGCATACCTCGCTCAATTATGCAAATGCCGTTGCAGTCAATGTTGCACGCATTCCACGCACACACATGCACGCACTTGCACACACACACACGCGCATATATGCATCCATAATTGCATTGCCCTGACTTTGGTGACAGTGTCGCCAGCCAATTAACGGCTACAATGACATTCACTCAGGCCTCAAGTCCACAAAAATGTTTTTAACTTCAATTACTGTGCAATGAAGTAGAAAATTTTAATCCAAAATTCAATTTCAGAAGCCAAAGGCAAATGGGCGCTATGCTAAGTACAAATTGAGGAAAATTTAAGTCATTATATTCGCAACAAAAACTCTTTGTTATTTCAAAAACTGTCAGTCTGCACTAATATTTAATAAAAAAAAGTAACGTTTAAGGTCGGTGAATATGATTTGAATAATTATCGTGAAATTATGTCGGCTTTGGAGCCTGCAATGTGGCGGGTTACCTAAACGACTTCTTCCGACTGGTTTGTCAATCTATATAACTGACTTTATAATGCGCCCTCTTGTTTTTTTTTGGCAGGCATGACGTCCTTGAACTCTCATGAGCCCTGCTGTACCAGCACAGCAGTGTGCACGACTTTTAGTCTCTCTTAGTCTCAGCTACTCCTACGTACTAAACACCTCTCCCCAATATACTACTCTGCGCCTAACTGTAAAAAAGTAATATATTACATTTGTCGGGGGTTGAAAAGGTCCAAACACTCAGTCAGAAAACCCTTGTACTACAATCGGATGGATTACAGCCGAAGAATAGAGAGACAGGTTAGATATTACAATATATGGATGGTAGGACTGAAAAATTGGTTCGAGGTCACTCTTCCGCGAATTTCTTGGATTCATTTATGAATTTTAAGAGATTCGTAAGGGAAAGAGTGTCAATTTTATACATGCTCAGAACATGGGACCCCAACAGCCAAAGTCTGATCCTAGAAAACGCCAGACAGGAACTAAGAAAATGTTCTGCAGTGTCCTCGTTCTCACTTCAAGACGGGCATATTTGGTTGCCAATGATTCTCATGCTAGCCAA